>JAVJIF010019169.1:0-98635 GCA_038442645.1 Agave tequilana
GGATTTCCCTGATGAGCACATCCTAGTCATTCTTAAGGAACCCTGGTATGCTGACATCGTTAATTACCTGGCCACAGGACAATTACCCGCTGACTGACAAAGCAAGACCAATACCGCTTCTTTGCCCAAGTACGGTATTTCTTCTGGGAAGAAACCGTATCTTTTTAAGTATTGTCCAGACCAAATAATTAGACGATTCATACCCGAGGAGGAACAGAGGAGCGTGCTTAGTTTTTGCCATGACCTTGCATGCGGAGGACACTTCGGTCCCCGCAAGACTGCAGAGAAGGTTCTACAAAGTGGGTTCTACTGGCCCACTCTGTTCAAGGATTCATATCATTTTTGCAAGTCATGTGCAAACTGTCAGAAGATAGGGAAACTTTCTAGAAGAGACATGATGCCCCTAAACCCAATCCTTGAAGTAGAAAATTTTGATGTTTGGGGCATCGATTTCATGGGACCATTCCCAAACTCCTTCGGCAACCAATTCATTTTGGTTGCTGTCGATTATGTCTCTAAGTGGTAGAAGTAGAAGCTGTACCAACCAAGACGAATGACAACAAAGTGGTTGTCAAATTCCTCAAAGAGAACATCTTCTCCCGGTTTGGTACCCCGAGAGCAATAATTAGTGATAATGGATCACATTTCTGCAACAGAGTTTTTGAAGCTTGATGCGAAAATATTCCATCAATCACAAGTTATCCACCCCGTATCATCCCCAGACAAATGGGCAGGTTGAAGTCACCAACCAATAGATCAAGCTCATTCTGGAAAAGACTGTCGGACAAAACCGAAAGGATTGGTCGGTTAAGCTGAATGATGCATTGTGGGCTTACCGTACCGCATTTAAGACAGTTCTGGGGATGTCTCCTTACAGACTCGTGTTGGAAAAGCCTGTCATCTGCCAGTAGTAGAATTAGAACACCGGGCCCTCTGGGCAATTAAGCAACTCAACTTCGACCTGATCAAGGCCGGTGAACTTAGGAAACTGCAGATTTCTGAATTAGAGGAGATACGGAATGAAGCTTATGAAAATGCACGAATCACCAAGAGCAGAACCAAACTTTTTCATGACCAAATCATAACCCGGAAAACCTTTGCACCAGGAGATAGGGTTCTGTTATACAATTCTAGGCTTCATATTTTCGCGGGGAAACTGAAAACTCGTTGGACGGGACCATTCATTGTGCGCACTGTTTTCCCACACGGTGCTATGCTTATTGCAGACCCTAAAAATAACACGGAGTTCAAAGTGAATGGCAGAGACTGAAGCCCTTCTTGACCACTGAGCCGATGATTCCGGATGATAATGTGCTCACTCTTTTTGCCCCATCATACACCTAACCCCAAAAAAAAAAAAAAAAATGTTATATACTTACCCTTGTACATTCTTTTTAACATTTCTTTAGCCTTTTCGCACTTGGTCGGCCAGAGTCCACAACGACGGTAACATCATTCCTTCCCCTTATTTATTGTATTTGCATTTTCATCTGCATTCATTGAGGACAATGCATTAAATAGGTTGGGGGGGGTGCTAACACTTTTCCTTTTTCTTCCTTCTTCAAAAAACAAAAAAAACAAAAACAAAAACAAAAACAAAAAAAAATATGAAAAGAAATTTCATACTTTTATAAAAAATACCAAAAGACTGTAGGAATTACGGGAACCTTAGTAATAAATCTTTATTTTTGCCTAAGTAAACAAGAAAGAATGGTTTGACTAAAAAGATAGGAGGGATAAGGAAAATAACTCATACCTTTTATTTAGCCTTAGTAGAATATGCATAATTCGCACACACATGCTTGGGATTTAGAGACACAACTTAAAAAAAAAAAAATGCTGGATAATTGTGCCCCAAGAAGCATGATTATTCACGCCAAAAAAAAAAGAGAAAAAAAAAATGCTGGATAATTGTGCCTCAAGAAGCATGATTATTCACGCCAAAAAAAAAAGAGAAAAAAAAAGCTGGATAATTGTGCCTCAAGAAGCATAATTACTCACGCCAAAAAAAAAAATTTATTATAAATAAATCTTGATTTCGTGGCCTACTCCACTTGCATATTTGACCTGAAGGGTGTTTTTCCACCTGGTGCCCTAAGACCATCTGGTTTGGGAGTCATCGGTTTGATATGTGCTACATAAGTGAAGTAGAAAGCCTAATGGAACCAGGAATAATAAGTAAATACTAATAAAATAATATTCAAAGTTGAGTTGAAAAATCCCAAGCACATCACACTTACACAGTATGCATATCTATCTAAAGCAAAATAAAAGAATGAGTTAGAAGTACAATATCCTTTCTAAATTTAAAGAAAAACCATAATTTCTTCTTTTATGAAGGCTAAAATATAAGAGGAATTATGAGGGTTAAACCTAATTCTTACATCATTCGGTCATTTTTATTTAGATGATTGAAAGTTCTTTTTCATATATATATAAAATAAAAAAAAAAATTTCTAACAATAATTTCTTTTCTTTACTTAATGGATTTTGTGGGTGTAATCCGCTGAAAACCCTCAGGAGACAAAACTCCTCCTCTAAGGTGAACTTAGAGGTTTAACGGCTTGTTGCACATGCTCAGTGCAATCGCGTCACTTGCGAAAGTGGTGTAATAATTTTCTTAGGTTTTTGTTTTGCTCGGGACGAGCAAAAAGATAAGTGTGGGGGTGTGATTAGTCCCTAATTTTGCATAATTTTCATCACTTCTCACATTTAATTGATAAATAAATTCTGCTAATAATCCCTTACTTGCTTCATTCTAGGTCCATGGTGTGCAATGGAGAAGAAGACCCTAAAATCACCATTTAATGTTGATTAAAGCCTATTAAAGATAGCCATTGACCTAGAGAGGTGAATCTGCTCAAATCAGGGGCGGAAAAGACAAAAACCGGGCATCAGAACTGACAGGGGGACAACCAGGCGGCGCGCAGCAGGCGGCGCTGCGCGCGCCGCCAAAGTATTGCCGCGGAAACGCGGCAAATTCCGCGTTTCCGCGGCAATACTGCGGCGCCACGCGCGCCGCTTCGGGTCACATCCTATCCCCAGGCTTCCCTCTTCCCTGGTGGCTATAAATACCCCTTGGGTCTTCAGTGCAAGCAGATTGGAGTTTAGGCAAAAGTTGTGTCTTGTCTTTAGTTTGTTGTTGTTGTTATAGTTCTTCTTCTAGTTTTAGGTCTTAGCCATTAAAGAGAAAGAGAGAGTGTGTGTAAAGAGTTGTATTTGAAGGGTGACAAGATAATACAAGTACTACTTCTCTTCCTTCTTTCATTTATTTGTCTTTGCATTTACTTTTATTTCTTTGTTGTAGTGTAACTCCCCCTTTCCCTTTTACCCCTTTTTCTTTGTTGTTTCTTTTACCTTGATGGCTAACTAACTTTTTCATAGCATGGCTAACTACTACTAACCACTAATTTCTAACACTTGTTTGATAACCCGTATGAATCAATAGTGCCAAACAAGCCTTGTGCAAATGAGAGCTATGGCATCTTAAGATGAGGGTTCTAACTCTAATTTATCTACAAGTATCTACTTTCTTATATTTCATACTTAATTCGTTTTGATGATCTATGAGTTGTGTTTTACTTGTTAGACTCTTTTTCCTTTTAACTTTGCCGATACCAATAGTGCACTCGAGTCTTCCCTTATTTTCGCCTTCTATCGGATCTTGATATGGGAATGTCCGAGTTTTTGCCGTGTAAGGTTAAGTTATAGGATGAACTCTCACTTGATTTCCACGTGATTAGTTCCAATGCACAAGTGTCGTGTTTGCCTATGATCCATCGTGAGGCTATCTTCAAAAAGTTAGAAATTAGTAGGAGCACTTAGTAGAAAGTTAGCCATGCATCTTTACAACTAAGAAAAAGATCACTTTTACAAACCACCAAACATTTTCCAACAATTTCTAAAAATACTTGTTTTCACTTTTCAAATTCTTTATTTGGAAACAAGAACTTTCTTTCTTCTTGAACTTTGAAAGCCGCATCAAGCTTCTATCGCTCTCCCTCCTTGTGGATACGACCCGTATAGCCACGTCGCTACTACGGAAAGAATCGCAAAAGCAGTAACATCAACCCACACTTCCTTCTCTCATTTTAATACTTGCTTTTTACGCGATCATCAGGTTAATACTACGCCTTCGATCAAAACTCCAGATCGAGAAAAAGCTTCTTTCCTTCACTGGATCACATCACGGTCGATCTGTGTCAAGCTGATCAAGCGCTGGTTACATCATGATGCATGATGTAAATACTGAGGAAAGAAACAAAATGCAAGACTTCAGTTTTAGCTTGGTTACTTTCTATAGACATCCGACACCTCCGACGGCTAAGGATAGAGGGAAATGTTGACTTTTAAGTCCAACGTAAGCCTTTAACAACTCATCATGCTGAGGGGAATAGCATGGCTAGCCCAACTTAAACGGTAGTTGGTAAAGGCACACCAAATTCATTGATAGCTGAAGGTTTACTAAAAATCCTAAGGGACTTGGTCCCATCCTCTCCTCCAAAATCTCTTACAAATTCTTTTTCATAGAATGGTAGGGCCACAAAAACACCTGGGTTCATTTCTTGAACGAAATGAGCTGGGAGTTGTCATGTTAAAGATTTTTGATCCCCTGTGGATTCAGTTAAGTTAATATTAAACCTCTGACAATGAAATTCATTTGAAATCTTCGCTATATGTTAATATTACAGCTCTAACGGCGAACCTCCCATGTCCCTAGGAAATCAATGATTGTCACGTTTATATTACACTTCTGACAATTCATTTCATTTTCCACCAAAATCCCCTACTAATTCTCTTCCATAGAGCGGTAGGTCCACAAATGAAATCATTGTTATGTTACACTGCACCTCTGATAATGAAAAATTTCAATACTCCCCAACAAGTATAAACTTTACTTGTCTCTCCTCTACATGGAGTAGCAAGTATTCAAATTTGTCAAGTTAACACTACACCTCTGACATTCTAAATTTCACTCGTCAATTCTCATCAATAGAATGATAAGTCCTCAATATTGCTCCTATCGCAAAACCAATTCTTGTCAAGTTAACACTACACCTCTGACATTCCAAATTCTACTTGTCAATTCTCATAAATAGAATGATAAGTTCTCAAAATTGCTCATATCGCAAGTCAACTACTGTCATATTAACAATACACCTCTGACAAATTACTGTTAAGTTTAACACTACACCTCTAACAGTGATTAAGTTGCTACCAAGTTCAATATTAAACCTCTGACAGTCACTTTTTCTCAGGCTTCTACATCGAAGCTGAGATGAGCGATGCTAAGTTTAATATCACACCTCTAGCGTCTAGTTTATTGTTAAGTTCAATAATACACCTATGACAATGACCTTCCCTCGAACTTCCCTATCGAAGTTGAGATGACTAATACCAAGTTCAAAATAACACCTCTAGCATTACCTTCACTGTCAAGTTTAACATTACACCTATGACAGTGATGTTTTCAGCTTCCCAAATGAAACTGAAATTCTCGTGGAGCTAAGTTAATATTACACCTCCAGCTCACATCCTGGTCAAGTTAATATCACACCTCTGACAAGATTTAATCCAACCCATTAAGTTAACATCACACATCTAACGGTAAAATTTTTCCTAGATCCCCAGTGGGTCTAGTCTTACTTGTTATTCTCGTCAATAGAATGACAGGTTCACTTAAAATTACTGTTCGGTCAATATCATATCTTTAACAGTGTGTCCATCAAACCCCTAGCTGAGGCCTTATTATGTTAATACTAAACCTCTGATGAATACTCAATTTTAATCCTCCGTAGGGGTGAAAACTTCACTTTCCATTCTCATCCATAGACTGGCAAGTCTATAAAAACTATCCTACTCCTAACAAGTTAATATCACACCTCTGACAGTAATTTTAATTTTTTTTTGGCTTGCTAAGTTAATATTACATTTCTAGCAAATAAAAAAGATATCATTCTATCTGTCTGATTTTCAATACAAAGAGGAAGTCAAGACATATAAGAAGACGAGAAAAAGTGTCATTTTTATTGATATTCAAAGATACGAAAGTGATACAAGGCGCTCTCTTATACAATAAGATTGAGTGTTACAACAAACGAGTAGAAAGAAGTCCCTCTCGCTTAGTGAAAGGTTAATACTACACCTCTGGTCAAAGCTCCAAATCCATGATGTTTGGAAGAGCGCCAAAAAAAGAGTTTCTCTTTCTTCCTCCATTAGATCATTTCACGGCAGATCATTGTCGAGCCGATCGGGCGCTGGTTACATCCTGATACATGATATAAACATTGAGGAAGCCCACTATTAATTGAGAACAATGGTGTTTCTCGAGGTTAAAATGCAAGGGAGTAGTCTGATTCACCCGACCAATTAGTGTGGGCCGTAATTCTTCGCTAATGAGCATCTCCACCACCAAAAGGCATCCAACGAGCATTAGTTTTTTGTCACTGTCACTTTTTTGAGTAAGATTGGTGAAGGGAGGATCCGAGACCTTACTGGTGACGTCCTCTTTCCTGTGGTCTTCAAAGCCGCCATACCTACCACCATACCCACTGTGACCATGATGAACCCGGGGCATTGCCGGTGCGTCATGTCCAATAAGGCCTTGATGAATATCAATAATTGCACGGATCCTCCTCGGGCCGGTCCAAATATTCTCCCGTGAACCAAGCTTGCCCATGGACAGGAGTTCTGACTTCCCGAGTGCTCGCCAATTGAACAAGCTGGCTGGCCAAAATATTTCCCATGAGCCCAGCAAAGACGCAGGAGATTGACTGAGGCTACCAGAACCTGCAAAGAACAAAAACCTGAAGGTTAAAATTCCATAAAGATAGGAACAGAAAGTCTGAAGCGCAAATGCGAGACTGAAGTCATGAACTCCAGATGTGGAGTTAACCAATGCTGAGAATATGGATACAAACGCAGTCTGGCTATAGACTTGTGTCTTAGATGTGAGATGCGAGGCATAAATCAAGAGCACAGATGGGAGTCTTAAAAAACTGCCTGAAGTAACTCTGAGATGCAGAGTTCGCCACACTCGCGCCTGAGACGCAGGGCTCAATATATTCGCGTCCCGAGGTCTCTCAAAATAGCAGAATTCAAATTCTCTAAGTCAAGAACCCCAAACACGAGCTTCATATAAATTTCAAGATCCAAACACAGAGTTTATTATACTCGCATCTGATGAACTTGAGACTTAAATTTTGAAGTTAATAAGCTCGCGTTTCATCAAGAAGTCTGAAAGGCGCGTCTACAGAACACGAGCGCGTCATTAGATTTCAAGAGGAAATCAAGAGATGGAATCTTTTCAATGAACGGGGAAGACAGAACTTCAGAGATACTGAGTATTTCATGGCAAAAAACAGTTCCTACCGAGAAAGAATTCTCTAGAGGTTGCACTTTGTTTATCAAGGCACAGCCGTAAAAGCTCTAAAGCAATGCTTTTTGATCTTGAAATCGCTTGACAGTGATAATCTTCGAAGAAGATTGAAGGAAAGCATGGAAGCTTTAAGTTCTTGTTGTTCATCAGAACACTGATTGGAGTTCATTTTGCATCATTTTATACCGCCTTACCATGCTTTATGTTAATAAAAATAAGATTTTTATTGCTTTTCTCTTTTATTTTTCAGGTCCATTCTTTAATGGAGAATAAAGCCCAAATCTTGAAATTTTAAGGGAATTAAAGGAGTTTTTAGGAGCCCAAAACAATGAAGCCCAATTCTAGAATGAGAACCAAGGCATATTTCCTAACTTCTAGAAGCTCCAGCTGGACAGACGTAGCATAACAGAATGTCAGAGAAATCGTTAGCGCAACGGCCAAGATGCTACAGCAGAAAGGCGGCCCTGGCCGCGGATCCGCGGCACTTCCTTGGCCGTTAATAGAGTGATTGATCCTACGGCTGTTGTAGGATGTTATCTTTTCCTGAAGCCTATAAATAGACCCCCAAGGCCTCTGTAAAAAGGGGGAGGAGAGAATAGCATTTTGTTTAGGCAATTATTTAGGATTTCTTTAAGCTCTCTTTCGTCTTCTTGTGTAATTTTCATTTTCTCTTTCTAGATCCAGAAAAGAGAAAGTGAGGGTTAGAGAGATCTTTGTAATTGAAGAAGTGACAACTCAATACAAAGGCTCAAGCTTTCCTTCCTCAATTCTTTCTTATTCAATTGCATTTACTTTTCAAGTTCTTTACTTTCTTGCACTTGTTTTTCTCCATGTCTTCTTGCTTGTTTTTCTTTTCTGTGGCTAACTAATCTGCTAACATGACTAACTAACTTCTTATACTACTAACTACTAACTCTTGGGTGATTGTTAACTCATATGAATCATTGGATGTTTTATTTCTAGTCTTATAATTAACAAGTCTTTTTATTATTAATGATGATGAGAAGTGTTTCAATTCTTAGTGAATGCTTTGTATCACCTCCATATGATTCATGTGTGCCTCATTTAGAGCCTTGTCTCTTGAACAAGTGCCTTGATGGAACATGAAGATGGATCACTTTAGTATGCTAACACCTATTGTACCAGTTTCTTATTTCATGCTAGCTTGTTATAGCTTTGATGGACTAATGAATCTTACATTCTTACTTAGCATACCTAAGTGCGAATACCTATGTTCCATTATTGAAATTTATTAGGAGCTGATGATCCAAGGAGGCCACCTAGCCAAGCCTAGATGAGAACACATTCTCAATTTGGGACACATATTGATTTGACAGAATAAGATGCTATTGCCAATGAATCTATATGAGGCATGAATCACCCAACGAGCTTAGTAAGTTAGTAGTGTAGAATATTCGTTAGTCATGACTTACTCTCAATTGAGTTTTGAAACTCTTTTCTAAAACTTTCTCATTTTCCAACATCACCGTTTTTCATTCCGTTTTCCTCGCTTCCATTTTCCTTTTCTCAAAAACTCCATAAAGATTCTTCACTCTCTTTCTATTTTGTTTTGTTTTTCAATTTTTAAACAAAGAAGAACCTTCCTTTTTCTTCTCAAAAGCTTCAACCTAAAAATCGTTAATGCTTCCATCGGTATCCCTCCCTGCGGATACGACCCGTTATAGCTTGTGCTACGAACGGTGATTCGAAGGAGTAAAGTAAATCTTCACACATATTCAGAGTTTGATCATCAGCATAAAGACATGAACGATTTACTCTGAACTCTTGCTCAATTCAATTCCTCCTCTCGAACAAATTTTTGACGCCGTTGCCGGGGACGACGACGATTTTTATTGAGTTTTTGGAACTAAAATGAATTTTTTCTTCTCTGTTGCAGGTTACAGGTTGAGGGAACAGGAAAACAAGAATTGCAGTAATATATTAACGGTCTTGGGCCTCTGCTTTAGAAAGCAGAGACCAAGTACCCTCTAAATTGTTGTGTTTTCTCGGCGCTGGCCACGGATCCGTGGCAAGAAAGTGTTCACTACTCAGAATTTATTTTGCAGGGCTGCTTGCTTTGCAAAAATATAGCTTGCTGCAAATTTATTCTTGTATGCCATCACTAGGAGCCTGCTAATAAACTAACAGTAAAATATTTGTTGAAAATTTTAAAATTGATTAGACGTTTGCATTTTAGGCACATGTCTTTTCAATTCATTTACTTTACTGTTGAAGAGTGCTGGAGCAAGGTACGTTCGCATAGCATATAGAATATGACTCATCTCTTGGTTGATTTAAATCGCTTTGAGTGAATCTTGTTTGCATATACTGTACACTTGCACAAATTGATTTTAAGGGCACCTCCCCAATAACAAGATAAGGTGGGGATTTAATCACCCTTCCTTGGCCCAAAAACAACATTCTGAGCACTCACAATCCCAAGCTTTTAAATAAAAATTGATAGACATTGGCCCCTAGGGACATCCAGACTCGATAAGAGATTAGCCGTGGTTGGAAATTATTTTTGATTCATACTCTAGTCAAATCAGTGTATAAGATTGGGGATTAGGAGGTTAAGCCTCGAAGATACCGTGGTTTGGCGTAATTAAGGCCCATTGCTTACGCACGGATACCTCCCACCGTATTTTGCCCCTACCTGGCTGATTAGTTATGGTTTGATTCGAGCAACAACCTTCTTCAGTTCATCGACCATTTAGGAGTCGTCTAGGTCCAGGGATTCTAGATAGCTTGTAATTGTTTTTCTTTATTTTTGTTTGTTATTTTCCTTTTTTGCTTGTTTGTTTGGTGAAAGTTTTCTGTGACTGTGCATGCAAGAGTGGTACCGGGATCCTATTTCATCAAGACTTGTTAAGACTTCTACACTTGCACTACTTCCTGATACAATCCCTATCATAGTGAACCATACTTCTCTCCAAGACAAGTTCTACCCAATTCGCACTTCACTTCCTTCATGCATTCTTCTACCTGAGGCAAATGGAAACAACTTTGAGTTAAAGCCTCAGTTCATAAACACACTCCCTAGGTTTCATGGCCTAGAATCTGAGGACGCATATTTCTCATTCGTGAGTTTGAAGAAGTGTGTTTGATGATGAGAATCCTCCAACTGGGGGAAGACGCTGTTAGATTGAGATTCATTACCTTCGCGCTTAAGGACATAGCCAAGAAGTGGCTATATAATCTTCCTGCTAGTTCTATCTCGTCATGGGATGATTTTATCAAAATTATTCTAAGAAGTTCTATCCCATTCATAAAACGGCCCTCATCAGAAAAAAAATAATACAGTTTAAGCAGGAAACAAATGAACCATTTTGAAGTATTTTGAACGGTTTAAGAATTTACTAGCCCAATGTCCTCATCACAGAATAGAGAAGTGGCGATAGTGCCAAATTCTCTATGACAGACTAGACTACCAAACTAAGACGCTCCTTGAGACTATGTGTCAAAGGAAATTTTTGAAGAAAGATGAGAACCAGGATTGGGACCTCTTTGAAGTTTTAGCAGAAAAAACCATTTAGTGGGATTCTTGCCCCGAGAAAACTAACCCACCACTTTCAGAACTGGTATCTATTCAATTGAATCCTCTATAGCTGCCGAGGTAAAAATAACACAATTGATGAAGAGGCTAGAACTACTCGAGGCTAGGGAACCAAATCCAGTGAACCAGGTCAACCCAACACCAGTGATAAATCCCGGTTGTACCTACTGCCATGCTCTCAATCATCTGTTTGAGGAGTGTCCTGTTTACTAAGCTCAAATGTATCCTGAAAATATGAATACAACATATGCCAGACCCAACTACAATCCATACTCTAAAACATACAACTCGAGATGGAGGAACCATCCAAATTTCTCATGGAGTTAGGCTGGTCATGAGCAACCAAGGCAACAATTCCCACACCAATACCCTACTCAGTCTCATCAACCCAGTTTCCAACAGAGTCAACCGAATTTTCAATCTAATTACCAATATAACTTCCAGCCCACATACCAGCAAGAACAATAGAATCATCCAGATAAAAAATTGTCAGATTTGGGAAGAATGATTGAAACCTTGTCCAAAACCCAGGCCTCAATGATGAACAACCACCACCAAGCTATCAATTGGTTAGAGGTTCAAATAGGTCAATTGGCTAACTCATTAAATGAAATACAACAGGGAACACTGCCTAGTTAGCTATTGCCTAATCCTAAGAACTCCTTTCCTATTCATGAAGCTTAAGACATAGGTCCAAAATAGTGCAACACTGTTCATATCTTGAGATCTGAAAAACAAATTGACAATCAGGTTTCTAGTCATCCTGTTCCTAATAAATCAATGTCAAATTCTCCTGTATTTATACCACCAACTCAAAATGATCCATCTTCAAGTTCACAATCATCAACCTCCATGTCCAATAATAAAGATAAAACAGATGAGAAACCTTACATGCCTATTATACCATTCCCTAATAGGCTAGCAAATAACAAGACTAATGCTCAAATGGAGAAGATTAGGGAAATTTTAATCAGGTTCAGATTAATGTGCCCCTTCTTGATGCCATACAACAAGTCCCTTTATATGCAAAATTTTTAAAAGATATGTGCGCCAAGAAAAGAAAAACAAATGTCCCAAAGAAGGTCTTCCTTGCATCAAAAATAAGTGAGTTACTAACCGGGCCAATTCATGTGAAATACAAAGACCCCGGGAGTCCAACCAGTTCCTCTATCATAGGACAGACCACAATAAACTGGGCCTTACTTGATCTAGGAGCCAACATCAATCTACTTCCTTTTTCTGTGTATCAGTAACTTGGGTTGGACGACCTCTGTCTAACCAGAGTTACTATATAATTGGCTGACCGATCTGTAAAGGTTCCCAAGGGGAGATTACAGATGTTCTCATACGGGTCAGGGAATTCATTTACCCCATGGATTTCATCATTCTGGAGATACAATGCATACATAATCTAAAAGTTCAGACCCCTGTCATTCTAAGATGACCCTTCCTAGCCACCACAACTGCAATCATAAACTGTAGGAATGGGTCGATGCGTCTGATTTTTAGAGATATGACGAAAGAGGTAAATATTTTTCATGTGGGAAAACAACCTCGAGACTTGGATGATCAGTTTTTTGAAGTGAAATTAATTGAAGGATTAACAAGTGAACACGACAAGGATATTGAATATGAGTCTGACGGAGAATTCGAATTGGAGTCTGATGACTGCAATCTTGACCAAATCATCGAATATACAGTGGAGTGGGCAACAAACGCAACCCCTATCCTTCCCCTACAAGAAGAACAACCATCAATAGATCACGCCCCCTCTTCCGAGCTTAAAGTTCTTCCTAGTCATCTCAAGTACCAGTACTTGGGTGAAAAGGAAGCTTTCCCCTTGATAATAGCATCCCATCTTACGGAACAACAAGAAGAAGATCTTCTTGCAGTGTAGAGGGAAAATTGAGAGGCCATTGGTTGGACCATAGCTGATATAAAGGGGATCAGTCCATCTATTGTACAACACCAGATTCACTTAATTGGAAGATGCAAAGCCAAAATGCGACCCACAGCGTCGACTAAACCCAATCATGTAAGAGGCTGTCCGAACTGAAATTTTGAAGTTACTAGACAATGGTATTATTTATCCCATATCCGATAGCCAATGGGTTAGTCCAGTCCACGTTGTGCTAAAGAAGGCAGGCTTTACCGTGATATAAAATGATAAGAAGAAATTAGTACAAACTCATCTTCCAACGAAGGTTCGAGTCTGTATTGATTACCAAAAATTGAACGCTGCCACATGTAAAGACCACTTCCCTCTTCTATTCATAGACCAAATGCTCGAGAGACTAGCTGGACATGAATATTATTGCTTTCTGGATGGATATACATGATACAATCAAATCCTTATCGCTCCCGAGGATCAAGACAAGACTACTTTCACCTGTCCCTTTGGAACATTTGCATACCGAAGAATGCCCTTCGGCCTATGCAATGCTCTCGCAATGTTCCAACGTTGCATGCCTAGTCTCTTTTTTGATATGGTGGAAAGATTTTTGAAAATTTTTATGGATGATTTCTCTATATACGGCGATTCCTTTAACCAGTGCTTGCATCATCTAAATCTGATTTATAAAGATGCATAGAGAAAAACTTGACACTCAACTGGGAGAAGTGTCATTTTATGATCAAGCACTGGGGCACGAAATTTCAAATAGAGGAATTGAGGTTGATAGATTAAAGTGGAAGTGATAGCAAAGCTCCCGGAGCCAAAATGCCTAAAAGACATTCGATCATTCCTAGGGCACGTTGGCTTCCATAGAAGATTTATTAAGGAGTTTAGCAAAATTGCTGGACCTTTAACTAATCTCTTAGGAAAAGATGTGCCCTTCAATTTTGATGAAGAATGCCTACAAGCTTGGGAGGAGCTAAAGCATAGACTTGTCTCGGCGCCAATAATCTCAGCGCCTGGTTAGACTAGACCCTTTGAAATCATGTGTGATGCCTCTGATTATGCCATAGGCGCTGTTCTAGCACAACGTATTGATAACAGGCAACACATGGTTTACTATGCTAGTAGGACGCTTAACGATGCCTGACTAAATTACACAACGACTGAAAAAGAATTTTTAGCAGTTCTGTTTGTGTTGGAGAAGTTTCACCAATACCTACTAGGGTCTAGGACAACGATTTTCACCGATCATTCTGCCCTAAGATACTTGATGCAAAAGAAGGATGCAAAAGCTAGACTGATTCGATGGATACTTCTTTTGCAAGAGTTTGACTTAGAGATCAAAGATAAAAATGGCATTGAGAATGTGGTGGCAGATCACCTTTCGAGAATTCCTAATGCACCAACTGAGATAATACCTATCAATGAAGACTTTCCTGATGAACACATCTTCATGATGTGTAAAGAGCCCTGGTATGTCGATATTGCAAACTACCTTGCAACCGGGCGAACACCTTCAAATTGGTCAGGTCAGGACAAGCACCAATTTATGACAAAAATACAGTTTTTCTTTAGGATGAACCGTATTTATTCAAATATTGCCCTGACCAGATAATTAGAAGGTATCTTCCTGAGGATGAACATCAGAGCGTTTTGACATTTTGTCACGAGTTAGCTTGTGGTGGACACTTTGGTTTACGAAAGGCTGCTGAGAAAGTCCTTTAAAGTGGGTTCCACTGGCCCACTCTCTTCAAGGACGCTTATACTTTTTGAAAACTCTGTGACAAATGTCAAATGACGGGTCGAATCATACGAAGAGACATGATGCCCCTTACACCAATCTTGGAGGTAGAAATTTTTGATTTGTGGGGCATCGATTTCATGGGATCCTTTCCTATGTCTTATGGCAACCAATTCATTTTGGTTGCTATAGACTATGTTTCAAAGTGGGCTAAAGCTGTTCTAATCAGAACAAATGACAACCAGGTTGTCATCAAATTCTTAAAAGAAAATATCATTTCACGCTTCGGAGCCCCCTGTGCGATAATTAGTGACAACGAGAGTTATTTCTGCAACTGGGCTTTTGAAGCCCTAATGTAGAAATACTCTATTTCTCATAAATTGTCCACGGCTTATCACCCTCAGACGAATGGGCAAGTGAAAGTTACTAATAGATAAATAAAACTGATATTGGAGAAAATTGTAGGACAGAACCGTAAGGACTGGTCCATCAAACTCGTTGATGCCTTATGGGCATATCAGACCGCCTACAAGACTGTCCTCGGTATTTCTCCATATCGAATTATATTTGGAAAGCCCTGCCATTTACCTATAGAGCTAGAGCACCGTGTGATGTGGGCGATAAAACAATTAAACTTTGACTTAAAGAAAACCGGTGACTTGAGGAAGTTGCAGATTTTCGAGCTGGAAGAGCTAAGAAATGATGCATACGATAACACTCGGATCTCTAAACACAGAACTAAACTCTTCCATGACAAATCCATTCATAGGAAGAATTTTGTCCCAGGACAAAAAGTTTTGTTGTACAACTCTAGGCTCCATCTTTTCCCTGGTAAGCTAAAAACCAGGTGGTCAGGACCATATATTGTACAAACAGTCTCCCCTCATGGTGCGATTGAGATTTCCGATCCAAGGAGTGGCAACATGTTCAAAGTCAATGGCCAACGACTTAAGCCATTCTACACCACAGAGTCTGAGTCACACGATATTCTCGAACTGAGTCTTTGTGACCCAGTGAACATGTGACCAAATCCTTCTACACTCTTCCTTGGTGTTTCTTGTAAATCTTTTTGTGCCTTACTCTGTATAATAAAACAAAACAAATACAAATACAAATACAATAATAATAATAATAAATGAAAAAATAATAAAATAAAAATATTAAGAGAACAATAAAAAAATAATAACAAGAAAATAAAATAAACAAAATATAAAAAATAAACCTAAGTGCTAAATATTACCTAGGTTTTCTTCCCTTTATATACTCATTTTTCCTTCTAATAACCAGAATTTACCCTAGGGTTAAAATTTTCAATTTTTCCCTAGGGCAAATTTGAAAATCTACCCTTCTCAGGCCCCTATAGATAACCCCAACCTCTCTTTCGTTCTCTACCCTATCGTCTAAAATCAGATCTGAAACAAGAGAAGAGAGCGCCGCCACCCAACTTTTCCCTAGCCCCTTCCTCCCTGAAAAAGTCGCATTTTCTCGGTTCCGCCGCGCAACCACGGCACTGTGGTGGAGTCCAGCGCGCCGCCAAATTTCTCTGCCATCGCTACTGTCTGTAGATCTCAGATCTACAACCTGATTTCCTGTTCCTCCTGTAGATTGCTCTCTGCAATCAGGTTTTAGTTTTCCTCCACGTAATCCAGGGGAGGTTTGCAAATTTCTTTCCTGTACTTTGTATTTCAGTCATGACACCATCCATATTTGCTGAGAAAGACTTTTCTAGAATTTTTAGCGATATTAATGGTTATGGCCACATCTTTTTGGATAGAATTCGTGAATGGAATTGGTATGCATTAGTCTATGATAACTCTGACCATGAGGCATACCATTGTCCTGAGCTTGTCAAGATCTTCTATGCTTCACTTGATCAAGCCTCTATTAACTTTGATACCAACCAATTCATGGTGCACATGCCTACTAGGGATCTTGTTATCAACGTTGATATGTTGGAAGACTACACACACGTCCCCAGCAACCCGCACCATCGCGACCCCCTACCATTAATTGACTAGGGCTTGCTGTACCGAACAGGATAGGGGGCTCAAAGCTAGCACTATGTTTCGTAATATACATTGCGTTGGACGCTGGATCCAACACAATATCCTTGGGCTTGACCATACGACCTCCTTTAATAGGCCTGTGCTGCAATTCATTCACGATCTCATGACTAGGCAGCACACTGTTTGCATTAACACGACTATCTTTCACATTATCATCACAAACTCAACGCACAAACGCGGTGCCAAATACTCGCATCCAATTTTGATCACTCGTCTGTGTAGAAACTTCTTACCAGATGCGGTCTTTGACTCTTACAATATAGTATTTGTTGCACCAGAGAGGGCAACAAGTGCTTATAATAGTTGCCTCCATGCGGTTAGGACCCTTAGTGTCCAGCCCGAAGATGCCCCGGCTGAGTCCTCTTCAGAGGAACTTTGGAAGATGATGATGACCCGACCTTTTGGCAGCAGGACCCCCAAGTGATTCACGAGCCTTCATGTCTATCATTTGGTGAGGCATGAAGAAAATCTTTAAGGGTCAAGTTAGACTGAGGAAGTAGGTAGAAGAGCAGACTACTCACCTCGACCGCATCAAGGAGGGTTTGCTGCGTTCACAGTCGGCCGGACCTATGATCGTGAAATGAAAGTGATAAGAATTACTATGTAGCTTTGGGCTAACGGGTCGTATCCATGAGGAGGAATGCGATAGAAGCTTTTTAGTATTTTTGTTTAGTACCAAAGAATAGAGTTGGTGTCTTCCTTTTTTTTATAAATTAAAAAGAGAAAGGAAGGAAGGGAAATGATTAAAAGAAAAATTGTAAACTTAGAGAAGGCTTTGAAAAAGGTAATTTTTTGAAAAGCTTGAAGAGTGATTTGTTGTTTTTAATATAAGAAGATCTGGGCTCAATATTATGTTCTTCTCTTGAAATTCTTAGTACCTAATCATAGGAAAAAACTTAAGTTTGAGTTTAAAAAGTTTTTAAGCAAAGGAAATAAGATAGTTTGAAGAAGTTAACTCTTTTTTTTTAAGAAACCATCTTGAATTGAATGTTAAATCATCAAGTATTTCAAGCATGAAATAAAAACAAGTTCAAGAGATATTTTAAAAGAAGTAGAAGTTTAGAAATCCAAACCCATCCTCATGTACCTTCAAGAACACTTTCAAAGAAGAAAGGCTTAGTTTAGGCATGCATATGATTCCATTGTGTCTTTACATAAAAATCATTTAAAAAGAAGAGGGATCAAAGAGAGGAACAATAGTGAGCCCAGAAAATGAATTTAGCTACTCATGGAAGATGAAAAATAATATATGAAAATAAAGTAAGACATACCAGTGAATTGGAGTGGAAGAAGAGAAAGCTCGATCCTTTTATTGATGTCACCTCAATCTTCAGATTATAATCACTCTTTTCCTCTCTCTCACTGGTATTTGAACTGAACTACAAATTTTAAAATAGAGATACAACTTCTATACTATCTAACAAAGAGCCTAAACCTTAAAAATAAAAAGAAAAACTTAAACTAATTTCTAGTCTCTTTTTCTCTGAAAAATATAGTATTTATAGGCAAAAACCAAACGGGGGAGGTAGTACAAAGATAGGGGGAACAAGCGCTCCCCCAACAAAACCTAACAAGCCACGAAAACGCTGCTTTGGCCGCGTTTTCACAGCCTGGTGTGGCCAGGTGGCCACACCCGGGGGGGTACACCTCTTTGTTTTGTGTTCTGACTTTAACTCCTGCTGGTTTTCCCGTTTCAGCTCCAAGATTTGATGAAACATCCTTTGATTTTTGGCTTCAACCACTTGATTTGGGAAGATTCATTTTAACCGGTTTTCAACTCTCTGAGTTTTCATGATCTACCTTGATTTCCTGATATCAAATTAATTCTAAATTAAGTCAGAATTTGATGGGCTTTTGGGATCGTTTCTTTTCCTATTCTTTAACAATGGGCCTGCATTTTATAAAGAAAAATAGGACTTATTAATATGATTTATTTAGATAATAAACGTGATAATATGACAATAAATATGCAATATATGTGACCGATCACATCCCCATACTTATCTTTTACTCGCCCTCGAGCAAAACATCAAAAGTAATCCTAATCAATTATTAGACCACTTTTGCAGGTCACTCGATTGCACTGAGCATGTGCAACAAGCCGTAAAACCTCTAGGTTACCTTCAGAGAACGAGTTTTGTCTCGTGAGAGTTTTCAGTAGATTGCACCCACAAAATCCATAAAGAAAGAGAAAAGTTATTAGTATTTTCGAAAAGCATTTTGAAAGGAGATAATATTTGAAGTATATTTGTAAGAGTTCAAGTAATCTATAGTTTATAGGAATATCAAACTATTCATTCCTAAACTTAGTCTCTATTCAAAAATATGTCATCAATCAAAATAAGGAGTCAAATTGTATTTCTCATCGAGTCTATTATTTTACCCTGAGTCATATGCACCATCGTTACCGTGAAGTTTGACTAAGAGTTCTTAACATTAACTCCTATGTCTTATTTATATTTACTTTTGGTAGTATTTATTCATTAATTCCATTAGGCTTTCTAATCTGCCCATGTAACGAGCCTTTAGTTGGTGACACCCAGACCGGACAGTCTTAGGGCATCAGGTGAGAAAACACCCCTAAGAACTTAAACACTCTAGCAGACAAGACCATGAAACAAGGGTTTTTATTTATAAAAAATACCCCTTTTAGGCGTGAATACTTATGCTTCATGAGGCACAAATACTCAGGTTAATTAGAGAATTTATACATATATATATTTTCAAACTTATCTTATTATCTTTTGCATAAATACCCTAGCTTGCTTAGGCTAAAGCACCTAGCTAATCAATAATTAGATTGCATATATATACATACTCTCTTTTTTATAAGGCATAAGAATTTTTGTCTTTGAACCCTAAGTGTGTAAGTGTATAAAGTGTGCATATTTCTTCAAGGTAAAGATCATGACTAAATTACTTTCATCAATTTTCTTCCTAACCCTGAAAATCAAACAAGTTATCTTATTTTGACCAAGTATAAGAAATCCTAATTATGATTTTCCTATTCCTTAAAATTGACTTAATTTCTTACAAAAATATATCAAAATATTGTTCTTACCTTTCAAAAAGTTTTTTTTTAAATATATATTTTTCTCTCTTTTTTAGTTATATTAGTCATGTTAGACCCTCCCCCACACTTATCTCATGCATTGTCCCCAATGTATGAAAGAAATATATAGATGCATGAAATAAAATGAAAAAGAGGAAAGTTATCGATACACTGGGTCAAAAAGACCCATAGCCGTTTCATTTACCGGCACCGATTCCAAGAATGGTTTAAGGCGTTGACCATTTACCTTAAAGTGATTTCCATTCTAAGTGTCATTAGTCTCTATAACACTATGTGGAAACACGGTTTTGACAACGAATGGCCTAGTCCATC
Organism: Agave tequilana; assembly: GCA_038442645.1. Classification (NCBI taxonomy): domain Eukaryota; kingdom Viridiplantae; phylum Streptophyta; class Magnoliopsida; order Asparagales; family Asparagaceae; genus Agave; species Agave tequilana. The sequence goes on from JAVJIF010019169.1 coordinate 20,024, forward strand.
TTGATTTTAATTTTTCTGAAAAAAGATGAAGCCTAGAATTATAGAGTAAGACTTTTTGTCCAGGGAAATTTTTTTTCTTATGATGTGTTTATCATGAAAAATCTTAACTCTATCTTTAGTGTTCTTAGCATTTTCATAGGCCACATTTCTCAACTCCTCTAATTCGGAAATTTGTAATTTCTGAAAGTCACCGGCCTTAATCAAGTCGAAATTCAACTGCTTAATTGCCCATAAGGCCCGGTACTCTAACTTAACGGGTAGATGGCAAGCCTTCTCAAAGACTAACCTATAAGGAGACGTCCCTAGAATCGTCTTGAAAGTGGTCCTGTAGGCCCATAGGGCGTCTACAAGTTTGGTGGACCAATCTTTCCGATTTTGGTGTACAGTCTTCTGCAAAATAAGCTTGATTTGTCTATTGGAGACCTCCACCTGTCCACTGGTTTGAGGATGATAAAGTGTGGACAACTTGTGAGTTATGGCATACTTTCGCATAAGAGCTTCAAAGGATCTATTGTAAAAGTGAGTACCATTATCACTGATGATAGCACGAGGGTTCTGAAGCGTGAGAAAATGTTCTCTTTTAAAACTTTATGACAACTTTATTATCATTAGTTCTACTAGGAATGGCTTCTACCCACTTTGACACATAGTCCACAACAACCAATATGTATTGGTTTCCAAATGAGTTAGGAAATGGACCCATAAAGTCGATGTCCCAAACATCAAAGTGTTCTATTTCTAGAATTGAGATGAGGGGCATCATATCTCGTTTGAGATCCTTCCCACCATCTGGCATCTAGGGCACGTCTTGCAAAATTCATAAGCATCTTTGAACAAAGTGGGCCAATAGAACCCACTTTGTAGCACTTTTTCAGCAGTCTTACGGGGACCAAAGTGTCCACCGCTTGTAAGTTCGTGACAAAAGGATAAAACACTCTTATAACCTCTTCATTGAGAATGCATCTCCTAATAATTTGGTTAGAACAGTACTTAAAAAGATACGGTTCCTCCCAAAAGAAATACCAGACTTAAGATAAGAATCGGTATATATTGTTTTTGTACCAATGAGACGGAGTTTGATTAGTGACTAAGTAATTCACTATATCAGCAAACCAAGGTTCCCTAAAGATAGCTAAGAAATTTTCATCAGAAAAGTCCTCATTTATGGGCAATTCGTTGTATGGAGAATTTGGGATTCATGAGAGATGGTCAGCAATGACATTTTCTACGCCTTTCTTATCTCGAATCTCGAGATCAAATTCTTGAAGAAGGAGGATCCAACGAATGAGTCGGGCCTTGGAATCCTTCTTCTTCATGAGGTACCTAAGCGCAGAATGATCGGTGAAAATGGTGGTTTTGGACCCTAGTAGGTAGGGATGAAATTTCTCTAAGGCAAACACTCTGCCAAGAATTCCTTCTCAGTAGTAGTATAGTTCAGTTGAGCATCATTGAGAGTCCTACTAGAGTAGTAAATCACGTGTTACTTGTTATCAATGCGCTGTCCTAGGACAGTGCCTATGGCAAAATCAGAAGCGTCGCACATGATTTCAAACGGCTTAGACCAATCGGTACAGATATGATTGGTGCAGAAATAAGCTCTCCCTTAAGTTTCTCCCAAAAATTCATACATTCAGCATTGAAAGTGAAGGAACGTTCTTAGCTAATAGATTAGTCAAGGGTCTACAATCTTGGTAAAATCCTTAATAAATCTTCGGTATAAACTGGCGTGTCCTAAGAAGGATCGAATATCCTTCACGCATTTGGGCATGGAAAGCTTTGCAATAACCATAATCTTGGCTCTATCCACTTTAATTTCTATCTTGGAGATTTCATGACCCAAGACAATTCTATGTTTTACCATGAAGTGGCATCGCTCCCAATTCAGTGTCAGATTTTTCTCAGCACAATGTTGGAGGACAAGTTCTAAATGGTGGAGACATTGAGTGAACGAATCTCAGTAGATAGAGAAATCATCCATGAAGATTTCTAAGAATCATTCTACCATATCAGAAAAAAGACTCAACATGCAAAGTTAAAATGTTGCTAGGGCATTGCACAAGCCGAAAGACATTCAACTATAAGCAAATGTCCCAAATGGACATGTGAACGTAGTCTTTTTTTAGTTTTCAGGAGCAATAGGAATCTAATTTTACCCCGAGTAGCCGTTCAAGAAACAGTAATACTCGTTGCCCGCCAAATGTTCAAGCATTTGATCAATGATGGGGAGTGAAAAATGGTCCTTATGAGTTGCAGCATTAAGCTTCCTATAGTCAATGCAAACTCGGATCTTCTTGGGAAGTCGAGTTTAGACCATCTCTTTGTTCTCATTTTCCAGTACGGTAAAACCAGATTTCTTTGGAACCGCATGGACAAGACTGACCCATTGGCTATCAGAAATGGGATACGTTATCCCATTATCTAAGAGTTTCACAATTTCAGCATGAACAACCTCTTTCATTATAGGGTTTAACCTACGTTGCGGGTCTCTTTTAGGTGTGGCATCTTCATTGAGATGAATGCGATGTTGAATTATGGTTGTACTCAATCCCTTTATATCAGTCATAGTCCAACCAATGGCTTTCCTATATTTTCTTAGAATTGCTTTAAGATCTTCTTTATGCCCATCATTTAAATGGGAGGCAACGATTGATCCTCAGCCAAACGAGCTTGTTGAGAATTCCTAGGATTCATTATTGGCTGACTAGGCAAGGTACCCTTTTGTCTCTCATTCTTTGGAGTGGCTAATTGGCTTATTTGAACCTCTAGCTTCTTTATAGTTTGCATGAGAGAATCTTAATTCTTCATGTATCTTTCCATGTTTCTCTCAAAGTCAGTCATTCTCCTTTCTAGTTGAGGATTCTAGAGGGAAGATTGTGGAGCTTGGTTGGGAAAGTTTTGTTGATAGTTTGAAAAGTTAGGTGGATGGTTGGGAGAATTATGATGAAAATTGGAAGAGATGGATTGATGATTGGAAAAATTATTGGCATGATGGAAGTGGCTTGTATGATTTGACTGTGCATGGTCATTGTTATTTTGGCTCCATGAGAAATTCAGATGATTTCTCTAGCCAGGATTGTACGTTGGTACATAAGGAATATTGTTCGGCCTTAAAAAGGCCACATTCATTGGTTCTGGAAAATGTTGTTGAGCTTAAAACATAGGACACTCCTCAAACACATGATTCATTGATTGACAGTAAGTACAGCCCAGAGTTGAAAATTAGTTTGGGCTGACTTGATTGACTGGACTTGGTTCCTTAGTTTCTAAAGCTTCCAGTCTTCTCGCTAGGTTAGCTAACTTAGCCTCGTTAGCTATGGATGATTCAATAGAATGGAGACCTCCTTTTGAAGAGATGGAGTTTGAGTTCCTCGAGGTTTCACTAGTAAGTTCTCATTGGATGGTCTTTTCAGCTAGATTCTCATATAAATCCCATCCTTCATTTTTATCCTTTTACAAGAACCCCCTTGGCACTTGCTTTCTAAGAGGGTCTTGGTAGAATAGTCTAAACCGTCATAAAGAATTTGGCATTGTCGCATTTCTCTATTCCATGATAAGGACATTGGATAAGGAGGTCTTTAAAACGTTCAAAGTACCTCCAAAATAGTTCATTAGGTTCTTACTTGAATTGCATCATGTTCTTTCTAATGAAAGCGGTCTTATGAATTGGATAGAATTTCTTCAAGAAGACCTTGATGAAACCATCCCAAGATGTGATAGACCCCGCTGCTAAGCTGTAAAGCCATTTCTTGGCTAAGTTCTTAAGAGCGAAAGGGACAAATCTCAACCTAATAGCATCATCTACAAGGTGTGGGATTTTCATCATTAGACATACTTCCTCAAATTCTCTTATGAAGAAATAAGTATCTTCGGACTCTAAGCCATGAAACTTGGAGAGTGTGTTGATGAACTGAGGCTTGAGCTCAAAATTATATTTACCAACCGATGGAAGTTGGATGCAAGATGGAAGTGAGGTTCTAATGAAATAGAACCTATCCTGCAAAGATGTCGGTTGAGCCATAACCGGATTTGGTCTTGATTCAAACTTGTGTGGTGATGTGTTTCTAGTCAACCTAGATGAATTAGGGTCTCTTGACCACACTTGCATACACAAACACATTCACAAACAAGTTCACCAATAGTCAATAAGAGAAAACAACCACGCCTAGCTAATGTAACCTTAACCTAGACAACTCCTACCTTGTTGATTATCCACAAGAGGTATAATGTTTGATCACAAGCTAATCAGCCAGGTCAGGGCAAGATTGGTGGGAGGAATCCGCACAAAAGCGACGGGCCTAATTAAGCCAAACCACCAGCCTTTAGGGTTTCGCCCCTCAATCCCTTTCCTAGACACTGATTTGGTAGGAGTCAAATTCTAACACCTTCCCCCTTAGGACAATCTCCTAGTGAGTTCAAGATGTTCCTAAGGCCAACATCTATCAGATTTTACTTAGGCTTAGGTTGTGCGTGCTTGGAGATGGTTTATGGGCTAAGGAAGAGTAATGACTTCCCCACCTTATCTTGATTTGGGTTTTGCCCTTAGAATTGATTTTGCAAAGTATGCAAGATATAGAAAAGTAACATTTAAAAGCAAATATCACCCAAAAATGTTTCCTAAACTATATACTATGCATACATACCTTGTCTCTTGCTATCTTCAACAGTAATTATAAAATAAACGTAATTAGACAAATACCTAGAATGCAAGTCTAATTGTTTTTTAAACAATTAACAATCACTCAGATTACTGTTGGATTAAAAATAGGGATTGTGAATATCAGATATAGAAAGAATAATAACACAATAACTTTATTTTTGCAAGCAATATGCCCTGCAAAGAAAAAAGTTTTTAGTAGTCCAACAAAAATTTCAACTTTTGCACTACAATTTCTTGAAATTATGTTTCCTACTTTCGAGAGTAGGGGCATAGAATAACAAGTCTTTTCCTGCAAAGCTTGAATGCTAAATCTGAATCTTAACATTCCTGAAACAAGACACCAAACTTGTTAGAAAACAATTACACCATTCCCTTTCCGACAACGACGTCAAAATTTGATCGTGAAATGAAAGTGATAAGAATTACCGTGTAGCTTTAGGCTAACGGGTTGTGTCCACGAGGAGGAATGTGAGCTTTTCGGTGTTTTTGTTTAGTAACAATGATTGGGGTTGGTGTCTTTCTTTTTTTTTATATAAATTGAAAAAGAGAAGGGAAATGATTAAAAGAAAAATTGCAAACTTAGAGAAGACTTTGGAAAGGTGATTTTTTGAAAAGCTTGAAGAGTGATTTGTTGTTTTTAATATAAGAAGAAGATCTGGGCTCATTATCTCCCTACTCAACGATGTGTTCTTCTCTTAAAATTCTTAGTACCTGAACTTGATCATAGAAAAAAACTTAAGCTTGAGTTTAAAAAGTTTTAAGTAAAGCAAATAAGATAGTTTGAAGAAGTTAACTCTTTTTTTTAAGAAACCATCTTGAATTGAATGTTAAATTATCAAGTATTTCAAGCATGAAATAAGAACAAGTTCAAGAGATGTTTTAAAAGAAGTAGAAGTTTAGAAACCAAACCCATCCTCATGTGCCTTCAAGAACACTTTCAAAGAAGAAAGGCTTAGTTTAGGCATACATATGATTCCATTGGGTCTTTACATAAAAATCATTCAAAAAGAAGAGGGATCGAAGAGAGAAACAATAGTGAGCCCAGAAAATGAATTTAGCTACTCATGAAAGATGAAAAATAATACATGAAAATAAAGCAAGACATACCCGTGAATTGGAGTGGAAGAAGAGAAAGCTTGATCCTTTTATTGATGTCATTTTAATCTTCAGATTACAATCACTCTATTCCTCTCTCTCACTGGTATTTGAACTGAACTACAAACTATAAAATAGAGATACAACTTCTATACTATTTAACAAAGAGCCTAAACCTTAAAAATAAAGAGAAAAATTTAAACTAATTTCTGGTCTCTTTTTCTCTGAGAAATACAGTATTTATAGGCAAAAACCAAACGGGAGAGGTCGCACAAAGATAGGGGGAGCAAATGCTCCCCCAACAAAACCTAACAAGCCGCGAAACGCGGCTTTGGCCGCATTTCCATGGCCTGGGTATGGCCAGGTGGCCACACCCGGGGGGTACACCTCTTTGTTTTGTGTTCTTACTTTATCTCCTGCTGGTTTTCCCATTTCAGCTCCAGGGTTTGACGAAACAGCCTTTGATCTTTGGCTTCAACCACTTGATTTGGGAAGATTCATTTTAACTGATTTTCAACCTCTCTGATTTGCCATAATCTGCCTTAATTTCCTGATTTTGAATTAATTCTGAATAAATCAGAATTTGATGGGCTTTTGGGCTCGTTTCTCTTTCCTATCCTTTAGCAATGGGTCTGCATTTTATAAAGAAAAATAAGACTTATTAATATGATTTATTTAGATAATAAACATGGTAATGTGACAATAAATATGCAATATATGTGACCGATCAACCTAGCACCACCGCTGGTCCGAGCCGAAGGAGGGGGTGACATCTTTTCTTTACCTATTTCATGCATATATTTTACTTGCATACATTGGGAACAATGCATGAGATAGGTATGGGGGGGGTAGATACTAACATAGATTTTTTTTAGTTTTTAGGATTTTTTTTATATTTTCTTGGATTTTCGTAGATTTTTCTTTTTTATTAAAAAGAAAAAATAAAAAAAAATATTTTCTGTGATCCATTTTTAAAGAATTAACTTGATCTTAGAAATTAGGGAAAGCCTAAACTAGGATTTCTTAATATAAGTCAAAATAAGAAGTATTGTTGGATCTTTAGGTCAAGAAAGAAAAGAATAGAAAGATAGTTAGACTTTGAATTTTTTCTAAGCACTATGTACATTTACATGTTGAGGGATTCATCAAGGACTTAGTAACTTTGTTTATATTTATATATATATAAAAAAGAAGAAAAGAATATATATATATATATATATATATATATATATATAGATAAATAAATAAAAACTTGATCACCAATTAAGCTGGTTAGTTGTGCCTTAAGAAGCATAACCAGTCACGCTAAAAGGTGATTGAAGCCTTAGCGTTCATGGCCTAGTTTACTCGAGTCCTTGAACCTTAGGGATGTATCTTCATCTGGTGTCTTAAGACCGTCTGGTCTGGGAGTCATCGGTAAAAGGTTCGCTACGTGGGTGAATTAGAAAGCCTAATGAAGTTAAGGGAATAAATAAATGTAAATATATAAATAAAAAAATAAAAATAATATATATATAAATAAATGTACCATAGTTTTAGAATAATTCCTCATACATATAAATGTATATATATTAGGCTTGATACAAAATCTTGTTCTCTCTCTATTTTTGAAAACTTAACCTAAGTTGAAAACAAAACTTCGAATGAAAGCTTATAAAAAGAAGGAAAAGTTTAGGGTAACTTGAAACCGAAAGATCACCGAAATTCTTGAAAAAATGGATCACAAACGTTTTCTTCCTTTTTTTAAAAAAACCACTAACAGTTTTTTCTTTTACTTTGGATTTTGTGGGTGCAATCTGCTGAAAACCCTCAGGAGATAACACTTCTCCTCTAGGGTAACCTAGAGGTTTAACGGCTTATTACACGAGCTCAGTGCAATCGTGTCACCTACGAAAGTGGTGTAATAATTTAGTTAGGGTTTTTTCCATTTCTTTGCTTATTTTGCTCGGGGACGAGCAAAAGTTAGGTATGGGGGTGTGATTGGAATTCATTTTGCATCATTTTATACCACCTTACAATGCTTTATGTTAATAAAAATAAGATTTTTATTGCTTTTCTATCTTATTTTTTAGGTCCATTCTTTAATGGAAAAGAAGGCCAAAATCTTGAGATTTTTAAGGAATTAAAGGAGTTTTTAGGAGCCCACAACAAGGAAGTCCAATTCTAAAATGAACTAAGGCATATTCCTCAACTTCTAGAAGTACCAGCTGGGCACACGCAGCGTAACAGAATGTCAGAGAAATCGTTAGCGCAACGGTCAAGATGCTGCAGCGGAAACGCGGCTGTGGTCGCGGATCCGCGACACTTCCTTGGCCGTTGATCAAGCGATTGATCCTACGGCTGTTGTGGGATGTTTTCTTTTCCTGAAGCCTATATATAGACCCCCAGGGCCTCTGTAAAAAAAGGGAGGAGAGAATAGCATTATGTTTAGGCAATTAATTAGGATTTCTTTAAGCTCTCTTTAGTCTTCTTGTGTAATTTTTATTTTCTCCTTCTAGATCCAGAAAAGAGAGAGTGAGGGTGAGAGAGGTCTCGAAGAAGTGACAACTCAATACAAAGGCTCAAGCTTTGCTTCCTCAATTCTTTCTTATTCTATTGCATTTATTCCAAGTTCTTTACTTTCTTGCACTTGTTTTTCTACCATGTCTTCTTATTTGTTTTTCTTTTATATGGCTAACTAATATACTAACATGACTAACTAACTTGTAACACTACTAACTACTAACTCTTGGGTGATTGCTAACTCATATGAATCATTGGATGTTTTATTTCTAGTCTTGTAATTAACAAGTCTTTTTATTCCCAATGATGATGAGCAGTGTTTCAATTCTTAGTGAATGCTTTGTATCACCTCCATATGATTCATGTGTGCCTCATTTAGAGCCTTGTCTCTTGAACAAGTGCCTTGATGGAACATGAAGATGGATCACTTTAGTATGCTAACACCTATTGTACAAGTTTCTTATTTCATACTTGCTTGTTATAGATTTGATGGATTAATGAATCTTACATTCTTTCTTAGCATACCTAAGTGTGAATACCTATGTTCCATTAATGAAAATCTATTAGGAGCTGATGATCCAAGAAGGCCACCTAGCCAAGCCTAGATGAGAACACATTCTCAATTTGGGACAACATATTGATTTAACAAAGCAAGATATACTATTGCCAATGAATCTACATGAGGCATGAATCACCCAACGAGCTTAGTAAGTTAGTAATGTAGAATGTGTTGGCCCAAAGGCCATTTGTCCTTAGTTTTGATGATAACAAACCATATGTAGTTTGGTATTAACAAAAGTGTTTAATTAAGTTTCAGAAAAAGTATTATGTTGCATTTCGGATCCAACACAAGACTCACACATTTGGAAGCCAAGAAGATTTAGATCCCAGAGCCTAGCATATTGAAGAGCTCAATGATCAAGCATATCAAGAAAACTATTTCAAGATTTGTATCTTTACCGTCTTCCATTTTAGTTAGGATTTATAGATATTTGTCAAAACCAAGATGAAAGAAGTTGATAGCTTTTGGGATTGTCACACACACAAATTTCATAATCCTTTAGTGTTTTCATACAAAATCTTGTTACCTGGTTTCTTATCGAGTTTCAAAAAATCAAGTTTCAGAAAATCAGGTTTCGGAAAAACAAGTTTTAGAAAAACCAGTTTTTGTTTTTATAAAAGATTTTTACCAAAATATAGTTCTAAATCATTTGGAGTTGATCTATGATCACACTCCACTTACTCTAAGACCTAGAACTCTATTTTGTATCTACATATTAAAAGAAATTTTATAAGAAAAATTGACTTCAAAATATATTCAAAATCCTATTTTTGGTCCTCAGTCGGTCGACCGCTGGCAGAGCTGAACTGCTCTGTCGGTCGACCGAGTGGTCGACCGATGTGCACCAAAGTGCACGAGTGCACTTCAGTCGACCGAAAGTAAGAGCAGTGCTCTCTGTTTATTCCGGTCGACCGGCCGGTTGACCGACAGAGAGTTTTAACTCTCTGTTTGGGATCCATGGTCGACCGTCCGGTCGACCGCCTTCCCAACTGTCAGAAATCTGACCGTTGGCGGTCGACCGCCCGGTCGACCGACAAAAGATTTTTCTGCTGAGTTGGCTCCCAAAGTCTAGTTTCTGTTTTGTCTTTTGTTGGCTTTTCTCTCAACGGATATATTGGGTTTTCTAACCTCATTTTCATCCCCTATAAATAGGGGCAGTATGAAACAACTCAAGAATAAGATTTACAAGCCTTATATCAAGTTTTCAAAGTTTAGCCTCTTTGTAAAAAGAATTTTCTTGAGCCAACTATTTCCAAAGCTTCAGTGTTTTTAGATTGAGCCATTTCCTCTACTACTTGATATTTAGCACTACACAATCCCAAATGTTTCATTTCCTCATCTTGGTTGTAGGGTTATGTTTGTGAGCTACCTTTGTGGTTAAGTGTTGATCACTATTTTCTTCGATTGAGAAGTTGTAGAGGTTGCGGCCTCAAGCAAGCTAGTGAGCTCCAAGTTGGTGTTGCAGCACCGTGAGGGAGGACAAGTGTGTCCGAAGAGTTCTAGTGAGAACTTGTAATTAATTGACGATCTGGTGGGATCGCTTATAGTGGAAATCCTTCATCGTATTGAAGGTGGGGACGTAGAGCGGTAGCTCGAACCTCGAAACTTATTCTTGTGTTTGCGATTTTCCACATTCTCTCTAAACTCTACTCTCTTACTTTACTTGCACTTATATTGCTTACTCTATTGCAAGATCTATCTAGTTGTTTGTGTTTATTGCTAATTTATTTTTAATTTCACATTATTTGCCATTAAGTATAATCATCACCTATTCACCCTCCTCTATGTGATTTTCAATTAGTATCAGAGCCTAACCCTAACTTTTGGTTTAACCACCTTAGGGAGATCCTCTTTATTTGGCTATATTTATTTGTTGTATTTTTATTTGTTTGTGCACTAAACTTGTTTTCATGACATCACTTCACTTCTCTAGCATCAAATCCCCACGCAAATTTGATGGGTTGAACTTCCCATTTGGAAGGTCAAAATGAACCTATTCCTAAAGTCCCTAGGAGTTAGAGTTGCAAAATCCATTACCAAAGAATTTATTGAACCTCACGATGATGAAAGTACATGGTCTGAAGAAACCACTAAGGATTATAAGGCCAATGCCAGAGCCTAATATGCACTTACACAAGCATTAAATGAAGATGATCTTTCTCGTGTGATTAATTGTAAATCTGCTTATGAAGTTTGGAATGTTCTTATCGTTACTCATGAGAGGACGTCGCAAGTCAAGAGACACACAATTGACTTGCTCCGTTCTCAATATAAGAATTTTTACATGCTTGAAAATGAAAGTATAGCTGAAATGCTCACTCGTTTCACCAAGATTACTAATGCTTTATCCTCTTTAGCTGACAAAATTGACAATGACCAAAAGATCCGGAAGGTCATTAGAGCTCTTCCCAAATCTTGAGAAGTCAAGGCAACCACACTCAAAGAGCTCAACGATAGGGAGGAGATGGACTTCTCTGGCTTCATCGGTAATCTCAAAACCCATGAGATGGAGATGAAGGTGAGAGAAGAAAGGGAGGCTCCAAAGAAGAAAGCAATAGCTTTCAAGGCGACTCCATCCTCCTATATTGAAGAAGAATCATCGGAAGACTACGATGAGGACTTTGCCATGCTCATTAGAAAAGTGGGCAAGATGTTCTACAAGAAAGGTAGATAAAGCAACTTCCGAAGAGGAAGACCTCAAGGAAGACATGACAAGAAAAGGGAAGAAACGGGTCCGTGCTTCCATTGCAAAAAGACGGGACATCTAATTGCGGATTGCCCATCTTTACAAGCTACAACCTCCAAGAACTTCCAAAAGAAGAAGAAGGCGATGGTGGCCACGTGGGATGACTCGGAGACAGAATCCGAAGAGGAGATCGACACCGCACACATGTACTTCATGGCACATGGTGATGAAGCTTCCGAGGTAAACCTAAAAAACTCCTTAGAAGATGAGGATTTGACTATGGATGAATTAGCTCAATTTTTAGAGAATTACAAAATAGATATGAAATTTCCCTTACTCAAAATAAAAAGTTAAAAAAGGAAAATGATTTATTAAAGAATAAATTTGAGATTGTTTTGAATGAGAAAAATGATTTGTCAAAGTCTTTTGAGAAAATGAAAATAGATTTTGAAAAATATAAAACTACTTATAAGAGCAAAAGCCAAATTATTTCTTGTAATAAAAATGAATTTTTAGACATTCAAAAACGCATTGATGTTTTAGATACAACCTTGAAAAAGTGTGCATTTGACATGACCAAGTTTGCATCTATGTTTCCTAAGGGAAAAATCCAAAGGAAATACACTCCTCATTCATCAATCACACATGCACACTCACAAAAACATCCTCACTCACACACACATGCATTTATGTATGGAAAGATATATACATGTGCACATTGTGGCCGGAAAGGCCATTTGACAAAATTTTGTTATGCTAAACTAAACATGATTAATCAAAATGTTTGGGCTCGAGAAAATACTAACCCCACAGGACCCAAAAAGATTTAGATACCAAAGGACACGCCAAGCTTGATTGATACATGTGCGTCGTCCTCCTCCAAGACTTAGGGAGAGATGGTACCCGGGTGGTGGATGCATCAAAGCTTAACGAACAAATCGTCACTTGCATCGCTATCAAAGAGGCACCTATTTTGGAGATTGCCCGTGGTTTGGTAATTTCTCCACTTAAGATTTTATTTTTAGTTAGACTTGTACATGCATGGGATTTGCTAGTTTATTTTCTGATAATATGCTTTAATTATATAGATTTGCATATCCTCAATTCTTTGTATCTAGACTATTGTTGAAATTGTGTTTTTAGTTTGCCTTTTATTTCTATACTAGCCACGTTATGTTTGTCCTTGTATCAAGATTTCTTTTTTGGTTAATGAATGCTTCTATAAAAATTTTGTCAAAAATGAAAAATTATTTAACCAAAATTAAGCAAATAAATAGAGATAGCAATTGTACGCCTCAACTCTTATCTAGAGGAATGTCGAGGAGAAGTTCAGAACCATTAAAGGGGTGTTCGGCTTCAATATCTCAATTTTAAGGCTTAATTATTAAAAAAAAATTTAACATATGTAGTTAATAATAATAAAATAAATTAAAATTTTATGAGTTTTCATGCAAATTAAAATTTTTAACATGGTTTTCCTGTTTTATGTGTAAAATATATCAATTTCTATTGTTACCTTAACAGAATATAAAATTAAAAATAAAAATAATTTTGTTTCAAAAGGGAAGAACTATTTTGGACTGTCACGGTCAACCGAGTTAGCCTGGCATAGGCCCGGTCGACCGAGTTAACCTGGAATACAAAAAAAATTATTTAGCCCGAGGCCAGTCGACCGGGCGGTCGACCGACTGAAACAGAGTTTGCTCTCAGTTTCTACCGGTCGACCGGGAGTCGGGTAAAACTGTGTTTTACCCGGTTCTTTAAAAACCATAACCCCCAAATTTCTCTCATTCTCTCTTCTCTCCACCGAATTCTCTTCTTCCCCTCTTCTATTCTTCTCTTCCAAACCCAATCCAACCCACTTCAACTCCTCCAAACCCAAAATTTCTTCCATAAAAATTGTTGAAATTGTTCTCAGGCTCCAGATCTGCTATTTTTCGGGGATTTCTCTTGGATTTTGAGGTATAAATAAAATTTCTCCTCAATCTCTTAAAATTTCTCTATTATTCTTGTTTATCCATCTTTAATTCGTGTTATTATCGTGCTATTATCCTGTTTAATTCTTCATCATATCAAAAAGGTCCAGATCTGAAAAGGGGAAACCCCTGAATCTTCATCCAACCCTTTTATATCCCAAAATGCATCTCATAGATATACCATAATCCACACTAAAAATGTGATCTCTGGTAGGATTGTGGTGCTTAGTGACTTTGAGCACCTAAATCTTGCAAACATCTTAGGTTCTAGTTCTCTTGAACAACTTGTCACCATTAAAGAACATGTTTACCCTGAGTTAGTCCACTATTTTTACTCTAACCTATCTTTTCAATAAAACCATATCAGGTCTAAAGTCATGGGCAGAGATATAAATATTTTCATTGAAAAATTTGCAAATCTCCTACATCACTCCTGTGAGGGAGTAGATATTTACAATGTGGATCTTCATGACTTTGCATATCCTGACAGTGAGTCTGCCCACACCGCCTCCATTTTGCTTCACGATGATGAAAACCCCACCTTAGTTAGGAATGAGGAGGTGAAGTATTATACTCTCTCTGCCCAAGTCTTGGCTAAGGTTGTTTTCTATAATCTCCTGCCAAAATCAGGAGAGTATAGTCACGCTAAGGGTTCTACTCATCTTATGATATATTGCCTTTTGAAAGGCATTAGAATTAATATTTCCAAACTCATCATCGATTACATGACATCAGATCATCTTTTGGTCCCAAACCGGCGCTTGCCCTTTGGGATGCCTATTACTCGTCTGCTGAAGCAATTTCGATTTGATCTCTCCACTGAACGGTCAGTTGAACCGTCAGTTGACACTAACAGCACCCTCCTCAAGAGGATGCGTGATCGGGAGCTTGCTCCTGCTTCTCAGCCGCAGCCTATCATTCCTTTTGTTGCTCCAGGATCTTCTTCTGGTTCTTCTGCTTCTTTTGATCCCTACCAAGCTTTCTCCACTCAGCTTCGGGAGCACCGCCAGCAGATGTCTGCTGAGTTGACCGCTAACTTTTAGCGGCTAGAGCAGCGATTGGATAATGATCTCAATCACACCTGTGATTCCATTCGCTACATGCAGACCTACATCGGTGACATCTACAACAGGTTTTCTTGGCCGGCTCCTCTTCCTAGTGGTCACTCCTAGCCACTTCCTTCCACCAATCCTCCTTTCACCGCATGGGTTCCTCCTCCTACTGTTCCTGAGCCACCTGCTTCCCCAGGGGACTCAGATTTTCTGGAGCATTGACCCCTTTTGTTGATGACAAAAAGGGGGAGAGTTATTGTGAGATGGAGTTATCTGGGGAGTTAGCTTTTATGTTTTATTTTCTGTATTTGGATTGGGCTATGTAGTTTGTGTTATGAACATATGCTTTATGTGTTTGTTTGTATCTACTTTTTGAGGTTAGCATAAACCTCTTAGCATGTATGTGTTGGCCCAGAGGCCTTCCACTCTAGTTTTGATGATGATTAACTCATGTAGTTATAGTTTACTAATAATCTTGTGATATTTAGTTTCAGATATTTAACTAAGATATTAGTAGGTGATTAGCTTCAACAAAGGTGTTTTGAAGTTTTCACATGGTGATTCAAGAGCTCGAGCGTCAAAGTTCACATCTAGCACTCATTGGAGTCAAGCTCGGGGAATCGCATTTGGATCGAGTCAACTTGGAGATGGCGTTCTATAAGAAGGCTTCGGTTTGTTTAGTTAAGATTTAGTTTAGATCCATTGTAAAGTTAGATAGTATGATATGCTCAAGTTCACAATACACACACTTGTTTTAAGTTTCATGTTATTAGTTTTGGTTTTCGGTTTAACCGATCTTGGTTTTCATGAATAGAATTGAATCAAAACAAGTTTATATGGTTTAATGTATATTAGATTTGATCTATATACATATATGCTTCATCTATTTAGAAAAACTTATTTTGATACACTATTCATGTGTTTGGAGTTTTGTATTTAGACAAAACTTATTTTTGGATTTAATGTCAAAAACATAGATATAATACCTTTCATGTGTATTGGATTCTATCCATATACTATATGCTTCAAAGTTGTTTAAATATCATATTTTTGTATTTACATGTGTTTTGGAAAAATCGGATTTCCATTTCAAAAATCTAAGTTTTGGAAAATACAGAATTTGGTTTAAGGCAAAATTTTCAAGTCACAAAAATGGTTCAAAATATTTGTAACATGATTTGATTTTTTACTCAAACATGCTTGTATTTCAAAGATAATACAAGAACTGATTTTTGTGAAATTTATATGATTTTATGGGATTTAATTGAAGTTAAAAAAACCAGTTTTTAAATCCTGAAAAATACCTGCCAGGCTCTGGCGGTCGACCGGGACGGTCGACCGGACCAGTAGTCGGTCGACTGACCCGGTAGACTGATGTGCACGATGAAAAATCACCTAGAGGGGGGTGAATAGGTGATTATGCTAATCTAATGAACTTAATGCGGAATTTAAAAACTTAATGCAATACACTCAAGTGCAATCAACAAGTGATGCACACACAACTAAGCCAAGCAATATGAATGGACAATATGAATGGTTGCAAGGCACAAAGTAAAGAGAGAGATAGAGAGAATCAATGGATCAAGCGCAAACAACAAGATATGTTACGAGGTTCGAGCACACAGCTCTACATCCCCGCCTTCGACACACGAAGGATTTCTAATCCACTAACTAGTCCACAAAGAACTCTCACAACGAGTACCCAACTCCTCTCTTTACAACCACAACCTCCTCCTTGAGGCAAGCTCCAATCCAACAAAAACAATCACCTCACAACCCGAGGGATTAGCACAAAGCAAACACAAGGATCACCTTACAACTTGAGGGATACAACCCAAATGCACAATTTCCTCAACACAATGGGGGCAAAGCACAAAGCAAGATTGGGCTTTTAACTTGGTGGTCTAAACAACAACCACAAACAATTTCTTTCTCCCACACAAAGATCCTATAGAATAAGAAAGTAGATGTTGCTCAAGTGTGGAGAAAACCAATGGAATGGAAATAAAAATCACAAAGAAAATCCTTGGGAAAAACTGAAACCAAGATATAGAAGATGATTCAAACCCTTTTCCCCAGAAACCCTTTTCTTTGAATTTCCAAACCCTAGCAAAAACACCAAATAGATTGTTCAATTTGAATCCAAAAACTTCTTTTGATTGCTGTGAAAACACCAGAGAGTAAGGAAAAATTCGCACAAAAAATCTTAGAGAAAAACTCTTTCAAATGGGATATTTATAGGCAAATCTGGAAACTAGCTGTTGGCAGCAGATTTTGCCAAAATAGCCCTTCCGGTCGACCGCACGGTCGACCGTCCAACGGTCATCTTCTGACCGTTGACAGCTACCGGTCGACCGCCCGGTCGACCCAAACAAACAGAGAGCAAACTGCTCTCAGTCGGTCGACCGCACGGTCGACCGGCTACAAGTGTAGCCAGCGTGCACGTATCCGTGCACGTCGGTCGACCCTAACGGTCGACCGGCTACATGGTGCGGTCGACCGTTAGGGTCGACCGACCTAGCCTGGCAGACACTGTACAGGTCAGAAAAATAGAGGAAATAAATATCCAATAAATTCTTATAAACTATTAAAAATCTCAAAAATAGTTTTGACAATTTGCATTGATATATGAACATATGATAAAAGTTTTAACTCAAATATCAAGCAATTAAAACTATTTTTGTATCTTACAATATTTTCCAAAAACTAGAAACTGTATTTTCTAAAACTTGGATTTTGAATAGAAAATACGTTTTGTCCAAAACTCTTCCAAATACAAAAACATGATATTTAAACAACATTTAGGCATGATGTATATGGATATAATCCTATATACATGAAACATATATATATCCATGTTTTTGACATTAATTCCAAAATATGTTTTGTCAAAAATACCAAAACATAAAACACATGAATAAGTAAGTCAAAACTAAGTTTGTCTAGGAAATTAAAGCATGCATGTATATAGAACAAATCATATATACATTAAACCATGTAAACTTGTTTTGATCTATCTATTCATGAAAACCAAGATCGGTTAAACCTAAAACCGAAAAACCGAAAAACAATATTCAAAACATGAAACGTGTGTGTTGTGAACTTGAGCATTATCATACTATTCTAATCTTTACAATTTTGGATCTAAACACAAAACTAAATTATGGTACCGATGTCTTCTTGTAGAGCGCAATCTCCAAGCCGCCTCGATCCAAAACTCCTTGATCCACCGAGCAAGTGCTATATATGATCTTTGACGCTCGGGCTCTTGAATCAACATGTGAAAGCTTCCAAATCATCTTGTTGAAGCTAATCACCAACTAATAACTTGATTAATGATCTGAAACTAAAATCACAAGATTATTAGTACACATAACTACATGAGTTAATCATCATCAAAACTAGAGTGGAAGGCCTTTGAGCCAACAATCTCCCCCTTTTTGATAATGACAAAACTCATGGAGTTATATATGCATGGATTAAAGTTAAGCTTCAAAGAAGCTCCCCCTTAACTCATACATAACCAAATAAACATAATGAATATGCAATGAAGGTTCTTAAACATGAATGCATATAAATGCATAAACAGTAAAAGGTTCTAGATACCAATGAAATGTTTTAAACAAAACATGCTCTAGATACCAATTACAAAACATCCAATTACAAAACATGCTCTAGATATCAATTAAAATTAAACTAAATTAAACTTAATATATGCAAAACATAAACATGCATATATAAACCAAATTCTTCTCCCCCTTTTTATCAATCATCAATAAAGGGGTAAAAATCAAAACAAAACAAAATCTTCTTTCTTTTTAATACAAGGAATCAATCTTCAATAAGGGGTAAAAGCAAAACCAAATCAATTAAAAAATCAATAAATATTTCTCCCCTTTTTTGTTTGAAACAATGAATCAATAAAAATAATATTTCCCCCCTTTTTGTCTAAAACAAAAACAAAGTCAATAAGGAGTGACAATCAATTAAGGTACCAATTGAAAATATGTCAAAGAATAGCATCTTGATACCAATTGAAGGGAAACAAACAAAAATAAAAAAATATTGATACCAATTTTAAGCAAAACACAAGAAGATCTTAATACCAACTGAAATTAAACATAATAAATTTTGAATGTCTAAACACAAAAATTTTGATACCAATTGTAAATAATTTTCATTTTGAACATATGATACCAATTTGAAATTTTCAATCATAAAGTAAGGGAGTGGGAATCAAATACCAATTGAAAGACAAAATCAAATTTTCTCCCCCTTTATGAAATACTAACTAAAATAATGCTTAGGCTTGATACCAATTTAAAAGTAATCAATTGAAACAAAATTGAAGCTCAAGCACTAGCATAAACAAGATTTTATGATTAAAGATATAGGGATATAATAAGCACAAATAAAACATATATATGTATGAAAAATAGATACCAATAGAAATTGATATTCTTGGAATAGAATACATACATACATACAAGCACATATGAGTATACAAGAAATGTCAAGATTGATACCAATTGAAAGAATTCAATGATACCAATTGAAATAACAATAAGATCAAATGTATATCTCATATTACTACCTCCCAATTATGGTTCAAGTTTTAAATGATTTTCATGTTAAAGCATACATGAACATGATCTCCCATCTATCCTCCCATAGAAGGTAGGAGTTTTCAAAAATAGATTTGAAAATGTAGTATGTTTGAAAATCTCTACTATAGTGAAGAATACGAACTAGTTATAGGAAAAACTTTTAAAACTAGTACGAAATCCTTCAAGTAAGGAATAAAACAAAATTGTTTTTCATGAAACACATGTAAATCACATTATCAATAAACACTCAAAATCCATAAAGCTCATATCATAGTCTCATGAAAATAAATCATGAGTAAACTAACAAAGTGAGTGAACAAGTGGTATGTAACACACATCAACATGAAAATATTCAATTTAACTCATATGAAATTCCTTGAAAACCTGAAATTCATCTAAGATGTGAAATCACAAATTGAAATCATCTTAAAAACATGAAATTCATTATAAATGTGAAATCACTTAGCCAACATGAAATTCATCCAAACGATTTAAACTTCAAGGCATATGTATGTCATGCACAAACTAAAGTATACATACATATCCTAAACATAATGAGTCCACAAGGGTATATGCATGAAGGCACGTGGCTCAAGGATGTATATGTATAAATGATAGTTTGGACAAGATAGACATATACATGAAGTTAAACAAATGAACACGAAATCAAGAAAAACTAAATTTTCACCAAAACTAATTTCATTTCAAGATATATGTATGAATTATCAACACAATAAGTATACATACATATCCCTAAACACAATTGAGTCCATATATATAGATTTGCATGAAAGGCAAATGACTCAAAGGGTATACATGTATATCTTAAGGTTTGGCAAAATAAACATATACATGAAATGAAAACTCATACACATAAAACAACTCCAAAAATAGGAATACAAGTTTAAAATGCATGAATCATCAAAACTAGGCTATACTAGCACATTTAATGGGTACAAATAAGCATCCAAGCACAAACATATATAAAGATTTATTTGTGTCCCACTACATGTGCAAGTATAAATTCTAGTCTTAATGAAAACTAACATCTAAACAAGTAATCAAATCATAAACCATAAAACGGGAATCATAACCCAACATGATAAACATAATAATCAAAACATGAATTATTAAAACAAAAAGTCATAGTCAACCATATGATTTGCATGACAAATACATGTGCATTAGATCTATGATTAACATGATAGCTAAAACATAAAGAGAAAACAAAATATGGGTCCATACTAAACATGGGTGTCTCAACAACTAATCATGTAAAGCATAAGTCTAATAAATATGGCAAATATCATACTAATCATGAAACAATAAAACATGATTCAATCAAAACAAAAATCATAAACATCCAAATGGTCATAATGCATATGCATGTGCATTAGATCTAGTGCATACATATTAGTTTAAACAAGGTGAGAACACTAAATATAGATCCATATAAAACATGGGTGTCTCAAGTAACTAAACATGTATAACACTAATCTAATCAACATGACATAAGCATGATGAACAATAAACCATGGCATGCTATAAATTGATGAACTTGAAAAGCATGCAAATAAAAACGGGAGTTAGAGAGTGATACCAAAACCGATGAAAGTGCATCTCTAGTTCTCCAAACCACGGTGGTTCTCCCACCAAATCCCCTTGAGAGTGAAGCATCCAAATGGTTCTCTTTTAGGCTTAGAACGCATCCACCTCAAGGCACCAATACTCTCACGTGATGCGAGAGCTCCCACCTACATCAAAAGTCAAGGAGGTGGTTCTTGGTACCCATTTTCTTTTAGGTCCACGGGGGTTAGTATCTTCTCTAACCCAAACAAGATTATTTGCTAAATTTTCAACATGTAAGCGATCATAACAAAATCTAGCAAGATGATCTTTTCGGCCACAATGTGTACATGTGTACACATGAGCATACGTGTGATGGTGGTGACCGTGGAAAGCATGTGTATGCCGTGTAGAGTGTGCATGCAAAGATGGACCTGAATGATTCAATGTGCATTGGCTCAAAGTGGAGCCCAAACATTCAACACTTTTCTTCAAAATATTTATATCTCTTTCAATAGTGGAAGATAAAGTGGAGCATGCAAAAGGTGTGCAAGAAGAAGAAGCTATACTAGTATGGCACACATGAGAATCAATATCAATTTTTAAAGATTCATTTTTCTTTAAAACCAAATCCAATTCTTTTGTAATAGAATCAATTTTATTTTTCAAAGAAAGGTTATCTTAAAAGTAAAATCCAATTTTGAAGATAAAATCTCATTGTGCTTCACAACATCATCACAATCATTTTTGCTTTTCAAAACTTCAATCTCATTAAGGGCAAGGTCTAGTTGAGATCTTAGTGAGTCACGTTCACTAGTGATCTCTTCCTTCTCTTGCAAAACCAATTCAAAATTTGAACACAAATCCTTTAATTTATTTTTCAAAACAAGGTTGTCCTCTTTCAAAAGATTGTGTTTTTTCATAAAATTTTCAAGCTTTTGAGCAAGTTTCAAATTTAAAGATTGAACTTCTAAACATCCATAGCAATAGGAACTAGAGCTATTATCTAATTGAGAATCCGATTGTACCTCAAGGGAGTTATTCCCTTGGACCATGAGGCAACGCTCTTCAGACTTTTCTCTCTTAGATCTCCTCATCTTGTTGATAATCCTTGGAAGCTCTGGAGACGTCAATAAGCTCCAAACTGCAAAAGCCGAGTCAAAACAATCAAATACCGGTAAAAGATGTTCATTAAGAGATGCTCTAAGTGCTCTAAGTGCTATTGCATTAGCATTTTTATGCTTGCTACTATTAGGGAAGGATTCCATAGTAGAGGCTTGATAAACTAGATGTCCTAGTCATTTCAAATGGCTACTCATATTGGCCTTCCAAACATCAAGTCTAATATGGTCAAACATAGGAGGGCTATCCATGAGAGCAAACTAAATGAGTGCAAATGAACAATGCAAATGAAGATTAGCAAACCAAGATCTCACTCCTAGGTGGTTAAACCTAAATATCAGGAGCGCTAGCTCTGATACCAATTGAAAAATCACCTAGACGGGGGGTGAATAGGTGATTATGCTAATCTAATGAACTTAATGTGGAATTTAAAAACTTAATGCAATACACTCAAGTGCAATCAACAAGTGATGCACACACAACCAAGCCAAGCAATATGAATGCACAATATGAATGGTTGCAAGGCACAAAGTAAAGAGAGAGATAAAGAGAGTCAATGGATCAAGCGCAAACAACAAGATATGTTACGAGGTTCGAGCACCCAGCTCTACATCCCCGCCTTCGACACACGAAGGATTTCTAATCCACTAGCTAGTCCACAAAGAACTCTCACAAGGAGTACCCAACTCCTCTCTTTACAACCACAACCTCCTCCTTGAGGCAAGCTCCAATCCAATAAAAACAATCACCTCACAACCCGAGGGATTAGCATAAAGCAAACACAAGGATCACCTCACAACTTAAGGGATACAACCCAAATGCACAACTTCCTCAACACAATGAGGGCAAAGCACAAAGCAAGATTGGGTTTTTAACTTGGTGGTCTAAACAACAACCACAAACAATTTCTTTCTCCCCACACAAAGATCCTATAGAATAAGAAAGTAGATATTGCTCAAGTGTGGAGAAAACCAATGGAATGGAAATCAAAATTACAAAGAAAATCCTTGGGAAAAACTGAAACCAAGATATAGAAGATGATTCAAGCCCTTTTTCCCAAAAACCCTTTTCTTTAAATTTCCAAACCCTAGCAAAAACACCAAATAGATTGTTCAATTTGAATCCAAAAACTTCTTTTGATTGCTGTGAAAACACCAGAGAGTAAGGAAAAATTCGCACAAAAAATCTTAGAGAAAAACTCTTTCAAATGGGGTATTTATAGGCAAATCTGGAAACTAGCCGTTGGTAGCAGATTTTGCCAAAATAGCCCTTCCGGTCGACCGCACGGTCGACCGTCCAACGATCATATTCTGACCGTTGACAGCTACCGGTCGACCGCCCAGTCGACCCAAACAAACAGAGAGCAAACTGCTCTCAGTCGGTCGACCGTACGGTCGACCGGCTACAAGTGTAGCCAGCGTGCACGTATCCGTGCACGTCGGTCGACCCTAACGGTCGACCGGCTACATGGTGCGGTCGACCGTTAGGGTCGACCGACCTAGCCTGGCAGACACTGTACAGGTCAGAAAAACAGAGGAAATAAATATCCAATAAATTCTTGTAAACTATTAAAAATCCCAAAAATAGTTTTGACAATTTGCATTGATATATGAACATATGATAAAAGTTTTGACTCAAATATCAAGCAATTAAAACTATTTTTGTATCTTACAATATTTTCCAAAAACTAGAAACTGTATTTTCTAAAACTTAGATTTTGAATAGAAAATACGTTTTGTCCAATACTCTTCCAAATATAAAAACATGATATTTAAACAACATTTAGGCATGATGTATATGGATATAATCCTATATACATGAAACATATATATATCCATGTTTTTGACATTAATTCCAAAATATGTTTTGTCAAAAATACCAAAACATAAAACACATGAATAAGTAAGTCAAAACTAAGTTTGTCTAGGAAATTAAAGCATGCATGTATATAGAACAAATCATATATACATTAAACTATGTAAACTTGTTTTGATCTATCTATTCATGAAAACCAAGATCGGTTAAACCTAAAACCGAAAAACCGAAAACCAATATTCAAAACATGAAACGTGTGTGTTGTGAACTTGAGCATTATCATACTATTCTAATCTTTACAATTTTGGATCTAAACACAAAACTAAACTATGGTACCGATGTCTTCTTGTAGAGCGCAATCTCCAAGCCGACTCGATCCAAAACTCCTTGATCCACCGAGCAAGTGCTATATATGATCTTTGACACTCGGGCTCTTGAATCAACATGTGAAAGCTTTCAAATCATCTTGTTGAAGCTAATCACCAACTAATAACTTGATTAATGTTCTGAAACTAAAATCACAAGATTATTAGTACACATAACTACATGAGTTAATCATCATCAAAACTAGAGTGGAAGGCCTTTGGGCCAACACACGAGACGTGTACAAAGGCCAAGTTAGATTGGCCAGTCGACCATGCGGTCGACCGACTGAAGTCACCCTACTTTCGGGTGGGGGCGGTCGACCGTGAGCTTTGGCCCGATTGACCGGGTGGTCGACCGCTGGGCTCAACGGTCAAAAATTTGACCGTTGACCAGTCGACCGGCCGGTCGACCGGAAGGGCATTCTGGCCCTTTTTCAGCTGCCAACGGGCAGATTTTCAAATGGGTTATAAATACCCCATTTGAGTTGGTTTTTTTACAAGGATTTTGAGAGCTAAAATTTCTATCTTCTAAAGTGTTTTAATACATGTTTTCAAAAGAGTTTTTAGTGCCAAAAGATCTATCTTCATTTGTTTTAAAGAGTTGGAAAAATCAAAGAAAAAGAGAAGTCTTTGGGATTTATTTTTTTCTTCATTTCAATCATATCCTAGAAGTTTTTCCAAGTATTTTCTTTGTGATTTTGATTTGCAAACTCTTTATTTCTCACACTTGAGCTTATCTTCTATCCTATCTATTAGGATCTTTGTTTTGTGGGAAAAGAAATTGGTTTGTGGTCTTTGTGATCACTAAGTTGTAAACCTTCCATAGATTGTGATATCCCTCTAGTGAGAGGTGATTGAGTTGTTATCCCTTAAGTGTGAGGTGATAGTGGAAGTGGTATTTGGCTCCCTCTAGTGAGAGGTGGAGATTGTGTTGGAATCCCTCAAGTGTGAGGTGATTGTGTTTGATTGGATTTGTGCCTATCCTTCTAAGTGTAGAGGTGATTATTTTGTGCCTTGCCTCTAGTGAGAGGTTGTATTGGTTGAGAGAGGAGTTGTGTACTCTCAATTGTAATTACCCCAAATCCTCAGTGGAGGTTCCCTGTGTGGGAAGTCCTGTGTGGACGAGTTAATGGAATTCCTTCTGTGTGAAGGCGGGGACGTAGAGCTGTGTGCTCGAACCTCGAAACATATCTTGATGTTTGAGTTTGATCCACTTTCTCTAACTCTCTCTCTCTCACTTATGCATTGATTCATATTGTCATATCATATACATGCTTGGTTTGTTTGTGTGCCTCACTTGTGTTTAACAAGAGAGCTTCATATAGCACCTTAACTCTTATTCAGAGGAATCAAGAGGAGTTAGTCCAGAGCTCTTCACCGGGAATTCGGCTACACTCTTTGGTTACACTAAGTGTGTTGCAATTAAGTTTTTAATTTTCGCATTATTGTTCATAGATTAGCGGTACACCTATTCACCCCCCCTCTAGGTGTACTTTCAATTGGTATCAGAGCCTACGCTCCTGATATTAGGTTTAACCACCTAGGAGTGTGATCTTGATTTTGCTAATTTATCATTTGCATTTGCACTCTTATATTTTTTGCACTCATGGATTGCTTGACACCTCCCATGTTTGATGTTTCCAACATTGACATGTGGAAATTTAGGATGAGTATGTACCTAAAAATCCTAGGTTTGCATGTTTTCCTTGCCGCTACCAAGAAATCCTATCTTGGTAATAGTAAGCATATAGAGGCCAATGCACAAGCCCTTGAGGCACTTAGAAGCACGCTTAATAAAGAATATCTTATGATAGTTTCTAACTGTGTTTCTGTATTTGAAGTGTGGAACACGTTGACCTCCCCCCAAGCTCCAAACGCCAACCATTATGGAGGATGAATCTAGTGAGGTTGAATCCGAACAACGATGCTACATGGTCCAAGGGAATGACTCCCTTGAGGTACATTCGGATACTCAACTAGATAGTGCTAGCTCTTCATTTGATGATCTTGATAGTATGGATGCCGATGCATTAAATGAAGAGTTATCTATTGTTTGTGAGAACCTCTTGAAAATATATAAAGTGTTGAAAAAGAAAACTTGTAAATTAAATAAAGAAAATAGGGATTTGTTTTCAAAACTTGATTTGGCTTTACAAGAGAAGGCTGAGATTTCAAATGAGTGTGACTCTTTGAAAATCCAACTTGAACTTGTTTTAAATGAAAATAAGATTTTGAAAAATAAAAATGATTGTGAAAAATGTTTTAAAGAAAAATGAGGTTTTATCTTCAAAACTTGATTTTATTGTAAAGGAAAATATTTCTTTGAAAAATAAAATTGATTTGATTTCAAAAGATTTAGAAGTTTTCTTAAATGAAAATAAATCTTTAAAAAATAATTTAGACTCTCATGTTTGCCATGCTAGTGTAGCTTCACATTCTAGCTTACCTATTGCATGCACCTCTTCTTCCATGATTGAAAATGATATTTGTATACTTAAGAAGAGTGTTTGATCGTTTGGGCTCCACTTTGAGCCATTGTGTCATTAATCACTCTCGGTTGGAATCTATGTTTCGCAAGAAACAAGTTCCTCCTATGCATGCACACAAACCACGTCATACACATGCTTCCCACGTTCACACCCATAACACTTTGTATACTCATGTGTACACTTGTACACATTGTGGACGTAAAGGCCACCTTACTAAATTTTGTTTTGATATGATACATGATGTAAATTTATCAAATAAATTTGTTTGGGTTAGGAAAGAAGCTAACCCCCATGGACCCAAAAGAGTATGGGTACCAAAGACCACTCCTATTTTATTTGATGTAGGTGTGGGCTCTCACATGACGTGAGAGTGATGGTGCCTTGAGGTGGGTGCGTTTCGAGCTTAAAGAGGACTATTTGGATGCATCACTTTTAAGGGGAGATTGCTGGAAGGACCACCATGGTTTGGAGATATGGAGATGTGCCCTATCGGTTTTGGTAACGATCTCTTACTCCTATTTATGTTTACATGCTTTTCATATTATTCATTTTTAGCATGTTTTGGTGTTCCATGATTAGTATGTTAAATGTCAAGATTATTAGATTTGTGATATGCATGATTAGTATTTGAGATCACCCATGTTTAATATGGACTTATACTTTTGTGTTCTCACATTTGTTTTAGCTATTGTGTATATCATAAATCTAATGTATGTGCATTTACGTAATGATCATATGTATGTTTATAAGTTTTATTTTAATTTATATGCTTCATGTTTTGATTACATGTTTAGATGTTAGTTTTCATTAAAACTTAGGTATATATTTGTACAACTAGTGAGCCACAAATAGATTATTATATGTTTGTTCTTGAATGCTCATTTGTACCCATTAGATGTACTAGTATAGTCTAGTTTTGATGATTCATACATTTTGACTTGTATTCTATATTTTTGACATATTTTTCATGTTTATGTTAAACTTCATGATATGTCTATTTTGTCTAAACTATTAGTTATACATATACATCCTTAAGCCACTTGCCTTCATGCATATACTTTTGTGGACTCGTTTATATTTGGATATGTATGTATATTCTAGTTTGTACAAAACATACATATACCTTGGAGGATTCTAGTTTTGATGATTTTCATGTTTTAAGGAATTTCACATTGAGCTTGATTGCCTATTTTCATGATGATGTGGTTCACATAACTCTTATACACTCACTTTACTTAATGTTTTCTCATGATTTTGTTTTCATGAGTACAATATGTACTATATAGATTTTGAGTGTTTGGTGATCATGTGATTTACATGTTTTTCATGAAATATATTTTTGTTTTATTCCTTACTTAAAGGATTTCGTACTAGTTTACAATTTATCTTATAATTAGCTCGTATTCTTCATTTTGGTAGAGTTTTCAAACGTGTTATACTATTTTTAAACTTATTTTTGAAAACCCCTACCCTTCCAAGGGTGACTGGTTGGGCGACCATGCCTTGTATGCTCATTATTGAAAATCATTTTAAAACATGTGCATGAAATGGGTGGTAGGAAGTATGAGTTATACACTTGATCTTATTGTGTTTTCCATTGATATCATTGTATCTTTTCAATTGGTATCACTATTGACATTCTTTTTGTATACTCATATATGTTTTTATATATGTACGCTTAAACTTCAAATAGTATCAATTTCGATTGGTATTCATTTTTTCATACATATATATGTATTTTATTTGTGCTTACTATATCTCTATATCTTTGAGCATAAATTTTGGTTATGATAAGCTTGATTTCTTAAATGACTATTATATTTCAATTGATTATGTTTCAATTGGTATCTTATACAAGCTTATCATCATTTTGTTTGGTATTTCATAAAGGGGGAGAAAATTCATATTTCACCTTTAAATTGGTTTTATTTGTATTTGGTATCTTACTCTCACACTTTATGTTAAAAAATGATTGAAAAATGATATTGATTATTTTTGGCATCATACGCTCCTAATGAAAATTATTTTCAATTGGTATAAGTTTTAATATTTTCAATTAGTATATGTTTCATTTTCAATATTGGTATCAAACATTAAATTGATATTATTCTCTATTTGGTATCTCTATTGTAAAATGAGGTTTGTGTTTAACCAAAAAGATTGGTTTATGTTTTTCAAATTGGTATCAAAAGTGTAAAATATTTTCAATTGGTACTAATTTTTACAATTGGTATCAAGATTACCTATATGTTTACATCTTTCTATTGATATCAGAATTTTTTTTGTTGGTTTCTTCAAAATGTTTTATTTACTTTCAATTGGTATAATATATGCATGTTTATTTAAATTTATATTAAAAATATTTGTTTTATGTACTTTCAATTGGTATGTTTTATTTATTTTCAATTGGTATCATGATGCACTAAATTGATATATTTTTTTCAATTGGTATCATAATGTTTTGATTTGATTTCACCCCTTGTTAATTTTTGTTTCAGACAAAAAGGGAGAGAACACTGTTTCATTGTCTACTTTAACCCCTTTGTTAATGATTGACAAAAAGGGGGAGAAGTATTTGAGTATATATGCATGTTTATTTATAAGTTTATATCAAAGTTTGTTTTATATTGGTATCAAGAAAGTTTGTTTTATGTTTTGTTAATATTGGTATCAAAAGTATGGATATTAGTATCAAGAACATGTTTTGTTGTTTTGTTTTATTAGTATCAAGAACTTTTATTAAAATTTTTATTGTTTGTATCAAGAGCTTTTATTGATTATCTTTCAATTGGTATCAAGAGCTTTTATTGCCTTTATTGATTATCTTTCAATGGAAATTTTTATTGGTATCAAGAGCAATTAGTTAAGTTTATATTTTCAATTGGTATTTAAGAACATGTTTATTTTAAAAGGGGAAAAGTAATTTATTTTAAAAATTTGGTATCAAGAGCATGTTTATTTCATTGTTTTATGCATGTTTATACATATTCATGTTTAATATTCATTGCATATCTTATTGTTTATTGCTATGCATGAGTTAAAGAGGAGCTTCTTTGAAGCTTAACTTTAATCCATGCATATATAACTCCATGAGTTTTGTCATCATCAAAAGGGGGGAGATTGTTGGCCCAGAGGCCTTCCACTCTAGTTTTGATGATGGTTAACTCATGTAGTTAT
Source organism: Agave tequilana (assembly GCA_038442645.1). Lineage (NCBI taxonomy): Eukaryota > Viridiplantae > Streptophyta > Magnoliopsida > Asparagales > Asparagaceae > Agave > Agave tequilana. The sequence continues at coordinate 49,695 of JAVJIF010019169.1, forward strand.
AGTTTACTAATAATCTTGTGATATTTAGTTTCAGGTATTTAACCAAGATATTAGTAGGTGATTAGCTTCAACAAAGGTGTTTTAGAGCTTTCACATAGTGATTCAAGAGCTCGAGCGTCAAAGTTCACATCTAGCACTCATTGGAGTCAAGCTCGGGGAATCGCGTTTGGATCGAGTCGACTTGGAGACGGCGTTCTACAAGAAGGCTTCGGTTTGTTTAGTTAAGATTTAGTTTAAATCCATTGTAAAGTTAGATAGTGTGATATGCTCAAGTTCACAACATACACACTTGTTTTAAGTTTCATATTTATTGGTTTTGATTTTCGGTTTAACTGATCTTGGTTTTCATGAATAGAATTGAATCAAAACAAGTTTACATAGTTTTATTAGATTTGATCTATATACATATATGCTTCATCTATTTAGAAAAACTTATTTTGATACACTATTCATGTGTTTGGAGTTTTGTATTTAGACAAAACTTATTTTTGGCTTTAATATCAAAAACATAGATATAATACCTTTCATGTATATTGGATTCTATCCATATACTATATGCTTCAAAGTTGTTGAATATCCAACCTGATAACTAATCCCAATTATATCAACCTCAAGATCGAGCCGAATCAAGTCACGGTCTAAGGTGTATCAAAACTAAGCCTAAGCCCACAGCGATAAACTACCAATGATCGATCACTGATATTGCACATTCATTATCACATTCTCATACTTATTATATAATAAACTCTGCTTTTAATCCAAATTATTATCTAATTTATATGCAGGCCCATTGCTAAAAGAAAGAAAAGAGAAACGAGCCCAAAAGCCCATCAAAATTTTGATTTAATTCAAAATTAATTCGAAATTAGAAAATTAGGGCAGATCATGGCAAATCAGAGAAGTTGAAAATTGGTTAAACTAAATCTTCCAAAATCAATTGGTTAAAGCTAAAGATCAAAGATAGTTTCGTCAAATCCAAGAGCTGAAATGGAAAATCCAGAACTAGATAAAGAAAAATCGCTAAAGCATGAGCTATACCCCTCTAGGTGTGGCCACCTGGCCACACCCAGGCCGCAGAAACGCGGCCAAAGCCGCATTTCTGTGGCTTTGTTAGAGAAGTTGGGGGAGCATTTGCTCCCCCTATCTTCATACGCTCCTCCCCGTTGGGTTTTACCATAAATACTGTGTTTTTCAGAGACTGCAGGGAGCGACCATGCAGAGATAGATTTTAGGTCAACTTTTCATTCTTTTTAGTGTAGGTTTTTATTTTTCTTTTTATGTTATTTTTAGTTTTATTTATGTAAATTCAAAGGAGATCAGAGTTTCATAGGAGAACGAGAGTGAAGCTTGTACTGAAAGTGACACCGGTGTAAGTTATTCTTCTCTTCTCTTATTGTTACCACATTAAATCTAAAGTACATTTTTTATGTTCTTCTTTGTTTTTGTGTTTTTCTTCTTCTCTACTTCTCTTTTTTTGTACCAATTACTATCCAAGTGAGTCTTATAGCATCGAAAGAGCCTTGCCTTTGTGAGTGCCACCGATAGCTCATGACGATTGATCTTCATCTCAGTCTGTATAATTTCATACTTGTATCGTCTTGATGATGTAAGTGAAAGAGACGGAAATCAACTCTTATGGGCTATGCGCTGATTGCCTCCACTTCAAGGTAACAGTGTCGCCACATATTCAAGGTAAGTATTTGGCCAGAGGAGGTAAGCATTTCTTTTAGGTTTTCTTTCTTTTCTTTTAACTTTTAGTTTAGATCACTAACACCACAATCTTCCTACTCTATTGTTATTCTTTTCAATTTCTTTGTATATATCTATTTTCTATTTTCTCCACCTTCTCAATCTACCACTTTTTTCTAACTTAATTTTAACTTATTTTTCCTTTTCTTTTAAAGAACTAAAAGAAGATATTTAACCATTGAATGTAACTTAAAAGAGAACTTGCTAAAAAAGCTTCCATCGCTAGTCCCTCCTTGTGAATCACGACCCGCATAGCCACTTGCTATTGCGGTAGTATTAAGTACTTGCACTCTTTATTCTAAGTCCTGAAATTCTGTATTGTTGGGTGCAGGTAAAATCTCAATCAAATTTTAGCGCCGTTGCCGGGGAGGGACGGTAAATTATTCTCTTTTTAGATTTATATTTTTGGTTAACTTTCTTCTTTATTCTTGGTGTATAGGTTTAACAAAAAGGAAATTTTTGCTGCAGTGGACATATAAGTGGCCCTGAACTATGCTCAAGAAAGAAGAGCCCAGAAGCCCTCAGATTTGCTACATTCCAGTGGCAAACTGGGTGAACTACTAACCTGTATTTTTGCAGGTTGGCTGAATTGTAAAGCTAAAATTTTATAGCTATTTATTTCCTTATTTGTCTCACTGTACATACTTTCTAACCTCAATAGTAAAATGATGTTTGTTAAATGCTAAAAATGTTTTAGACTTTACATTTAGGTACGTGTCTAATTCGTTTACATTTTACATTACTGTTGAAGAGTGCGAGAGCAAAAGGTACATAAGCAGAGCATATAGTTTAGGAAACATTCTTGGGTGATATTTGCCTATGAATGTTACTTTTCTATACCTTGCACACTTTGCACAACCAATTGTCCTATAAACAAGATAAGGTGGGGAAGTCATTACACTCCCTTAGCCCACAAACCATCTCCTCACTCACTAACCAGCCTAACTAAACTGAGTAGACGTTGGCCCTATGGACATCTCGGACTCATATAGGAGACTGACCTGAGGGGGAAATTGATTTGAATTTGACTCTTGCCAAATCGGTGTCTAAGGTTGGGCATTGAGGGGCGAAACCCTAAAAGTCAGTAGTTTGGCATAATTAGGCCCGTTGCTTAGACACGGATACCTCCCACCGATCTTGCCCCTACCTAGCCGATTATCTTGTGGTCAGATTCGGCAATATATCCCTCATGGACAGTCTAACCAGTTAAGAGTCGTCTAGGTCTAAGGGTTACCCAAACTTAGATTAGATTTTTCCTTTTTATTTATTTATTTGTTTTTGATAATTCTTGTGTGATATGGCTTATAACAACAATTTTTTCAATTTTAATGGAAATCCATGTTACACCCCATTTGACTCGGATAATTCCAACTAGATTTTTTTACAATATGAACCAACTAAATACACCGAATTGGACTTATCCGAATCAATACAACCCATGCCCCCAATTTTATGACCACAATTTTCAAAATAATCCCAAATCTTCATAGATTCAATGGGGATTCACCTCCCCGAGTCCAATTTTCAACCAACTTTTCCTCCTTATCCACCTTGTCCATAATTTTCACAATATTCATTCTCCGATATTGATTCCTATAATCTTTTTTCTAGACCAACCCATTGAAGAAAAATCCGAGCTAGAAAAGATATAGAAGCCATACAGGAGGCCGAACAAATTTCAGGCCTCCCCAATTCTACAATATTTCCAAGATTCATACTCAGTTCCACCAGTTCAAAATAGAAAACTATCAATCTTGAAAATGAGTATGCGTGTGTCTGAGCAACAATCATAAAACTGATGGACTTACGATTTCACCACAAATTCTAAAATAAAACTTCATCTTTTCAAGTCCTATCGCAATAAAACGATGAACCAATTAACTATGAAAAGCTGCTTGAAGCTCAAATCACTCATAATCATGACATAGATATAGTGGTCAAAACTCTCCATTCTCACCCTTTTACCATTCCTGATGTCACTAGCCATTCTGTTAGAGCCAAATTATCATATTGTTTTGGAAAACAAGATTGCATTTCAGCATACCCATTTGAACTTGCCCAAACTCCAAATTTTGAAAATCACAATTGACATTTTGGCAAGTTATCCCTTTCCTGAAATTGAACTTGAGAATGAATATGATTCTGAACCTCAACTTGGTAATTCAATTCTACTTCCTGATTCAATAATGACTCTGGTGTCTTCACCTGATTTCAATCCTTCTCCAGAGTCCACATTAGATCCTGTGTCTGTCCATTGGAAAATTGAATCACCAATCTCTTATGATCATTATATTGAACATGACTAATTTCATACTTTTTAAAGTCCTATTGACAAATTGACAAGTTCTCATTTTTACGAAATTGAACTCAAAGAGGAATGTGACCTTGAGTCTCAAATTTGTGATCCAGTTCAAATTTCTGAATTAATATAGACTCATGTTTTGCTACCTGATTTGAGCAATATTTTAGAGTCTGTTTTGATTCTCATACTTGTCATTCTTGAACTTGAATCACCAATCTTAGAAAGTCACATTCTATTGTGGGAAAATGAATGTGGACTTGAGTTTTAACTTCTTGATTTGGACCCACTTCTTGAACAAATTTTGACTCCTGAATCTTTACTTGACTTTAGTCATTTTCCTGAGTCGATTGTAGTTCATGCCCTTCCTGATTCCAGATCAATCATTTAATCTTTTGTAACGCCCCGATCCTGCGGGTACGGAGACGTCACTGCAACGTATATACGTAGGTCAGAAATACCCTCACGTATATACGCTAAGCATCAGTACAGGCAAGAATCAGAGTACGGAAGCAAATGGTGCATTATACATTCCAACATATGAGTACAATTACAAAGTTATCACCAGAGGTGACAAATATTACAATAATATTACATCACCTGATAGGCGCAAATGCGAGAATACAAAGAGATGTACATATATGAACAGTACAAAAGGGCGCTCACGAGGTAACTGGAGAAGCCGCGAGCCAACAAGGGGAAGCAAGGATGGGACTGGAGCTACAGCTGACCTGTCTGCTCCACAGAAGTAAGCTTGGTTCTCAGCAAGATGGTCCCTTTCGGTCCAAGCTCCAGGACCTGGACATGAGGATCCAGAGGAGTCAGAACTCCCCAGGCGAGTGGTGAGGCGAAAGCCAGATGGCGTGCAAGGACAAGCACATGTGTATCGATAAAACCGAATCATAAGCATGCATTGAAAACCGTGTCGTGAGCATAAGCATGCAGAAGCAAGTAGATGCATAACGAGGGATGTCAAGCAGAGAATACTCATGGTATGATAAGATAAGAGAAAGTAACGAGACGAAAAATAAAGTAAATAGGACAATACCAGATATCTCCTATACTAAAATAGAACAGATAAAAACCGATAAACCGAATAAAGCCGATTACGAGTAAAACTGATTGTATAAGCTTAAGTCACGGCATCATGAGACTAGTACATCGAAGGAATAATCCAAACAAGGAAACCCTCATTTATATACCTTTATCCCATGTCACCGTAATCCAAACGCATACAACCCGAGTTACAAAACAACACAACAATGATATCTTAGCATCTTATTATAATTGGGGCCGTCTAAGTTGCAGGCTTCAGTATGTGTCCCATTCCACATACTTCCACTTACAACTTATAGAGCAAGTTATTTGGAAACTGATAAAGATCGATGAATCATGTTTCGGATGGGTCCCGTACATGCCCGGGACAACGGTTCAGGAGTATCCGGTGCTGAGCCGGAACGTACCACTAGGTACCGGGACTTATTCACGCCCAAACAGGAATAGAGTATCGCAGATCTCATAGAAATAGGCCTAGGGCGTGTGCATACCCGGCAGGAATAGACAGGAGTAGGGGTGCCAGCACACCCCACGGAATCCCTGGTGGCCGCCAGGTGATCCCTCAAGTATGTGGCCACGCGCGGCTCGATAAGACCACCATAAACATGATTAATCAGGGCCCATCAGTTTCCCCCAAACCAGGTACAAGTTGTCTACTTATAATAATTTATCCAGTAATAATGTCCACAGAGTATTCATAGTAATCTTATATTCATGGTTATCCCACTGCGGGGATCAACAGGAGTAAAGTCAGGAGCCTCCCTATTTCAGGGGTTCAAGTATCAACGTGTCAAGAAGCAGGTGGTAAAACATATGTTAGGTAGTAAGTCATGTCAGGTGGTAACACGTCAGTTGCCAAGTATGATACAGACAGGTGTATGTCAACAGTTAATAAACAAGTATGTACATCACAATATCAAATGAGAACACCGATATAAATATATAATGTTATGCAAGTCAACCCGACGATGCGGGAAAGTCCAATGAGAAAGCGAGAACACTCGCCTAAAATTTCAAGCAACACCGGGAAATCCCAAGTTCCAGAATTTAAGTAACCAACGCGATTATATATTAAAAAGAGGAGGAGAAGGATGAATCAGTAAAGTGAGGATGAAGACGCGGGGTTGCAGATGCGGGAAAGTGGGCAGACGCGGGAAAGTGGGCAGATGCGTTAGCAATCAAACAGAGAGGAAGGGAAAGGTGATTTCGGGGTGGTGGTGTTTAGTGTTTGTCATTGTGATTGTCACCGGAAAGATTACCGGAATAATCGTGAACGATTACCGAAATAATCACCGGAGCCGGAATGATCACCGGAATAATCGTGAACGATTACCGGAATGATCACCGGAGATATTCCCGACGAAGAGGAGCTCGGCCCCAATCCAAAGGAGGTGGCCGGCCCTTGAGAAGGTGAGGGGGTGGTGGTTTTGTGGAGAGGTTTTAATGGTGGTGGTATATTTTTGGAGAAGGTAAAGGAGAAGGTGGAGGCTTTGGTGGAGTTGTTGAAGTTGTGGTGGTCTAAATGGAGATGGAGGAGGAAGAAGATGAAGGTAGAGAGTTGGAGAAGTTGTGATGGAGATGAGGGAGGAGTTGGTGGTGGGAAAGGTGGTGAAGTGGGTTCCTTGGTGTTTTATGGTGGAAAAGAGGAAGAAGAAGATGATATGGAGGTGTTGTTGTTGTTGGAAATGGAGGAGGAGATGAAGGAGAGAATGATGGTGGAATTTGTGGTGAAAATGAAGGAAAAATGGTGGAGAAATGGGTGGCCAAAGGGAGCATGGGGCTGTTTTCCTTGCTCTCTGTTGGTGGCTGCAGGAAACAAGGAAGAAGAAGAGAAAAAGTGAAGAGAGAGAAGAAGTGGGGTGATTATATAATGGGGAAAATAATAATATAATAAGGCCATCCAATCAAAAGAGGCTACACAATGGGACTTGCGTCCATGAAATGAATCCTGCGTCCTCATGAAATAAATCCGCGTCTGGGCAAAAAAAAAGCCAGACGCGGGGATTATCTCAGCGTCCAGGGAAGGTGCAAAAGCTGCGTTTTAACAAAAGGACAAAAGTCATAATGACTTGATTGGAATTGATTAGCAGTGCATTAAATGCAGCATGGAGAGGATCTCTGCATTAAATGCAGAATCCTAGGTTGGTGAAACTCGCGTCTAGCGAGGAGATAGAAAAGTGGGAAAATATCTGGATACTACTCCGGTATCTGGGAAAACACCGAAAACTCCGGAAAAGTCCAAAAAATAGAATAGCTTGGATAGCTTCCCAAAAATTCTCAAAAATAATAAATATTATAAAAAGATTTTTGGTGAAATTGGTTTTCAGAAATTCAATCTCATTTTCAAAATAAAAATCATAAAGTCAACCGTCAATACCGGTCTACACCGGGTCGGCCGGATTTTGATAAAATCTGAAAAATCCCAGAAAATTCTTGAAAGGATAAAATATCATTCTAAGAAGTAATATGAAAGCGGAATTCAGAAATTTGATCCCAATTATAAACTAAAATTCCAGGAATCAACCAGTGATACTGGCCGACACCAAATCCAATGGAATTTCGATAAATTTAGAAAATTCTCAGAAAAAGTATTTAGATAGAAAATATGATTTTAAGAAGTTACAAGAAAGACGTTTCTTAAAATTCAACTCTGTTTGTAAATTAAAAATCTGAGAATCGGTCAGCGGTATCGGTCGACCCCGGTTTTGAAGAATTTCAATTTAATTCTGGAAAATTTCAGAAAATCATAGAAAATCTAAAATATTAGAAAATGATGTTTAAAACTGAAATCGGTCAAATTGGAATAGCGAAAAGATCAAATCGAGCCACTCACTAGGATCGGGTTCCCGGTTCAGATTAGGGCTGACTCCGAGTTCACGAATCCAGATCCAAGGCAAAACGATCATGTAAGTATCTCATAATACAAAACAAATACAGAAAGTAAATCGAAAAAATACGACTGAAAAATCTGAATACGCAATTAAGCACGTATTCCGGGAGCGGGGTGTTACAATCCACCCACCTTACAAAAATTGCGTCCTCGCAATTTCGATAAGGGAAAGATGAACACAGGAGAGATCAGGGTTGACACTGAGAGAATGATAAAGTGGAATATTTACGAAAGATTACCAACTCAAAATACAAAAGATCAGGGGTGGCGGTTACAGTGACATCCTTAAGGTTCCTGTTCTGGATGCTGGGTTTCATATTCTGCTGTTGCTTCGCCTGATGCCTCTGCCGTCATGTCGTAGACTTGGCCTCTGCCAGGATCTGCTCTAGTTCTTGCTCCTCTCTGTGGATGATCATGTTGCTGGGGCGGAAATGGAGCTCTTCGGTCTACGGGTTCTGGGTTCCTTCTTAGTGGTGGAGCTGGAAGTGCCGGGGGTGTTGCTAGTGCTGGAAATGTTGATGGTGTTGGATAGGTCCTCTTGAATGGGCAACCACCTGTCGAGTGATTACCGGACCCACATACCAAACATAGTCCATTAGTCCTTCGGCAGTTGCGTTGGAGGTGTCCGGGCTTTTGGCAGTACCCGCATATCATCTGCTGAGGGGGAGGTCGGAATGGTCGCTTGACTATCGGCCCTTTGGGGGTCCTTGCTGCATCTTCTTCATTCATCAACTGAAAGGGTCTCTTCACTGACTTGTTCTGTACCTGGTTCTCATTCTTCTTCTCCAGTCCTCGTTCTACTTCACGGGCAATGGAGAGAACCTGGGAGTATGTCTTTAGCTGTTGAGGAATAAGATACATCTGGACGTCCATCTTTAGCCCTTGCTGAAATCTGCTGGCCCGTTTTTCTTCGTCTACCACCATGTAGGGAGCAAATCTACTGAGCCTCAAGAATTCGGCAGCATATTCATCAACTGATCGGTTGCGCTACTGCAGACGGATAAATTGTTCTTCCATGTCCCTTTGAGCTGTTACTGGGAAGAATCTCTCGTAGAAACCCTTTGAGAACTGGTCCCATGTGATGGGTTTCTCCAGTGTCGCTTCTTCCGCCAACCACCATGTTCGGGCCACATCCTTCAATTGTATCTTGGCCACTTCCACTTGGTTCTCATCAGGGACTCGGGCCGCCTTCAAAAGATCTGTTGTGTCTATAAGCCACTGTTCTGCATCCAGGGGCTTCTCTGTGCCTGAAAAGATAGCCGGTTGTAACCACCTGAAATCCGACACGCTGCCTGGCCTTTGCTCTCGGGGTGTAACTAACAGTCCTTGACGTAGAAGCTCTGTCTGCTGTTGTTGACTTTGCATCATCCCTTGAAGTATCCTCATCATACCATCATTGTCTCTGTTGGGTCCATCTTGAGAAGTACCAGCACCATTACGTGTTTCCTGTCTTTCCATATTTGAGTTGGTTGGAGAGGGTAACAAGAAGAAACTGGAAGGTGAAAGATTGAAGGTCTCAGGATTCAAGAAATGGATCAGAAAGAAGGGATAGATAACTCTGTACTTGTAGTTGGATTGTATAACCAGGACTCTTGTATTCCAGTTGCAAATCTCTTTACCATTAATCTGCCATCTGGACGTACTGAGGATGTAAGAACCTAGGCTCTGATACCACCCTGTAACGCCCCGATCCTGTGGGTACGGAGACGTCACTGCAACGTATATACGTAGGTCAGAAATACCCTCACGTATATACGCTAAGCATCAGTACAGGCAAGAATCAGAGTACGGAAGCAAATGGTGCATTATACATTCCAACATATGAGTACAATTACAAAGTTATCACCAGAGGTGACAAATATTACAATAATATTACATCACCTGATAGGCGCAAATGCGAGAATACAAAGAGATGTACATATATGAACAGTACAAAAGGGCGCTCACGAGGTAACTGGAGAAGCCGCGAGCCAACAAGGGGAAGCAAGGATGGGACTGGAGCTACAGCTGACCTGTCTGCTCCACAGAAGTAAACTTGATCCTCAGCAAGATGGTCCCTTTCGGTCCAAGCTCCAGGACCTGGACATGAGGACCCAGAGGAGTCAGAACTCCCCAGGCGAGTGGTGAGGCGAAAGCCAGATGGCGTGCAAGGACAAGCACATGTGTATCGATAAAACCAAATCATAAGCATGCATTGAAAACCGTGTCGTGAGCATAAGCATGCAGAAACAAGTAGATGCATAACGAGGGATGTCAAGCAGAGAATACTCATGGTATGATAAGATAAGAGAAAGTAACGAGACGAGAAATAAAGTAAATAGGACAATACTAGATATCTCCTATACTAAAATAGAACAGATAAAAACCGATAAAACCGAATAAAGCCGATTACGAGTAAAACTGATTGTATAAGCTTAAGTCACGGCATCATGAGACTAGTACATCGAAGGAATAATCCAAACAAGGAAACCATCATTTATATACCTTTATTCCATGTCACCGTAATCCAAACGCATACAACCCGAGTTACAAAACAACACAACAATGGTATCTTAGCATCTTATTATAATTGGGGCCGTCTAAGTTGCAGGCTTCAGTATGTGTCCCATTCCACATACTTCCACTTACAACTTATAGAGCAAGTTATTTGGAAACTGATAAAGATCGATGAATCATGTTTCGGATGGGTCCCGTACATGCCCGGGACAACGGTTCAGGAGTATCCGGTGCTGAGCCGGAACGTACCGCTAGGTACCGGGACTTATTCACGCCCGAATAGGAATAGAGTATCGCAGATCCCATAGAAATAGGCCTAGGGCGTGTGCATACCCGGCAGGAATAGACAGGAGTAGGGGTGCCAGCACACCCTACGGAATCCCTGGTGGCCGCCAGGTGATCCCTCAAGTATGTGGCCACGCGCGGCTCGATAAGACCACCATAAACATGATTAATCAGGGCCCATCAGTTTCCCCCAAACCAGGTACAAGTTGTCTACTTATAATAATTTATCCAGTAATAATGTCCACAGAGTATTCATAGTAATCTTATATTCATGGTTATCCCACTACGGGGATCAACAGGAGTAAAGTCAGGAGCCTCCCTATTTCAGGGGTTCAAGTATCAATGTGTCAAGAAGCAGGTGGTAAAACATATGTTAGGTAGTAAGTCATGTCAGGTGGTAACACGTCAGTTGCCAAGTATGATACAGACAGGTGTATGTCAATAGTTAATATAACAAGTATGTACATCACAATATCAAATGAGAACACCGATATAAATACATAATGTTATGAAAGTCAACCCGACGATGCGGGAAAGTCCAATGAGAAAGCGAGAACACTCGCCTAAAATTTCAAGCAACACCGGGAAATCTCAAGTTCCAGAATTTAAGTAACCAACGTGATTATATATTAAAAAGAGGAGGAGAAGGATGAATCAGTAAAGTGAGGATGAAGACGCGGGGTTGCAGACGCGGGAAAGTGGGCAGACGCGGGAAAGTGGGCAGATGCGTTAGCAATCAAACAGAGAGGAAGGGAAAGGTGATTTCGGGGTGGTAGTGTTTAGTGTTTGTCTTTGCGATTGTCACTGAAAAGATTACCGGAATAATCGTGAACGATTACCGAAATAATCACCGGAGCCGGAATGATCACCGGAATAATCGTGAACGATTACCAGAATGATCACCGGAGATATTCCCGACGAAGAGGAGCTCGGCCCCAATCCAAAGGAGGTGGCCGGCCCTTGAGAAGGTGAGGGGGTGGTGGTTTTGTGGAGAGGTTTTAATGGTGGTGGTATATTTTTGGAGAAGGTAAAGGAGAAGGTGGAGGCTTTGGTGGAGTTGTTGAAGTTGTGGTGGTCTAAATGGAGATGGAGGAGGAAGAAGATGAAGGTAGAGAGTTGGAGAAGTTGTGGTGGAGATGAGGGAGGAGTTGGTGGTGGGAAAGGTGGTGAAGTGGGTTCCTTGGTGTTTTATGGTGGAAAAGAGGAAGAAGAAGATGATATGGAGGTGTTGTTGTTGGAAATGGAGGAGGAGATGAAGGAGAGAATGATGGTGGAATTTGTGGTGAAAATGAAGGAAAAATGGTGGAGAAATGGGTGGCCAAAGGGAGCATGGGGCTGTTTTCCTTGCTCTCTGTTGGTGGCTGCAGGAAACAAGGAAGAAGAAGAGAAAAAGTGAAGAGAGAGAAGGAAGTGGGGTGATTATATAATGGGGAAAATAATAATATAATAAGGCCATCCAATCAAAAGAGGCTACACAATGGGACTTGCGTCCATGAAATGAATCCTGCGTCCTCATGAAATAAATCCGCGTCTGGGCAAAAAAAAGCCAGACGCGGGGATTATCTCAGCGTCCAGGGAAGGTGCAAAAGCTGCGTTTTAACAAAAGGACAAAAGTCATAATGACTTGATTGGAATTGATTAGCAGTGCATTAAATGCAGCATGGAGAGGATCTCTGCATTAAATGCAGAATCTTAGGTTGGTGAAACTCGCGTCTAGCGAGGAGAGAGAAAAGTGGGAAAATATCTGGATACTACTCCGGTATCTGGGAAAACACCGAAAACTCCGAAAAAGTCCAAAAAATGGAATAGCTTGGATAGCTTCCCAAAAATTTTCAAAAATAATAAATATTATAAAAAGATTTTTGGTGAAATCGGTTTTTAGAAATTCAATCTCATTTTCAAAATAAAAATCATAAAGTCAACCGTCAATACCGGTCTACACCGGGTCGGCCGGATTTTGATAAAATCTGAAAAATCCCAGAAAATTCCTGAAAGGATAAAATATCATTCTAAGAAGTAATATGAAAGCGGAATTCAGAAATTTGATCCCAATTATAAACTAAAATTCCTGGAATCAACCAGTGATACTGGCCGACACCAAATCCAGTGGAATTTCGATAAATTTAGAAAATTCTCAGAAAAAGTATTTAGATAGAAAATATGATTTTAAGAAGTTATAGGAAAGCCGTTTCTTAAAATTCAACTCCGTTTGTAAATTAAAAATCCGAGAATCGGTCAGCGGTATCGGTCGACCCCGGTTTTGAAGAATTTCAATTTAATTCTGGAAAATTCCAGAAAATCATAGAAAATCTAAAATATTAGAAAATGATGTTTAAAACTGAAATCGGTCAAATTGGAATAGCGAAAAGATCAAATCGAGCCACTCACTAGGATCGGGTTCCCGGTTCAGATTAGGGCTGACTCCGAGTTCACGAATCCAGATCCAAGGCAAAACGATCATGTAAGTATCTCATAATACAAAACAAATACAGAAAGTAAATTGAAAAAATACGACTGAAAATCTGAATACGCAATTAAGCACGTATTCCGGGAGCGGGGTGTTACACTTTTCATACTCCATTTGGGGCAGAGGTATTGATAATAATGACTCTGAAATTAGTTTAAAATTTTAAAAATTAGATGGGGTAAAATTCTTAATAAAAATCATTTATATATACATCATTTTAGTGGATTATATTAGAGAGGTTTCTGGTAGGTTCCTCCGAACTCCACGCAAATTAGATTGGGCCGCATTTCGTGGACCAATCAGACCACCACTAGAACCACTACCTAAATGTAATATTTTCCTTCCCTTTCTTCTTTTTCATGCATCTATGCATTAATTCATACATTGAGGACAGTGCATGAGATAGGTGTGGGGGAGGGTTCTAACATAACTTAGGTTTTCTTTTTATTATTAAAAATAATTTATTATTAACATTTTCTTTACTTTTAAAAATTTTTTGAAAAAGGAAACAATATTTTGACATATTTTTTATAAGAAATTAAGTCAATTTAAGGAATAGGAGAATCATAATTAGGGTTTCTTAAACTTGGTCAAAATAAGATTATTTGTTTGATTTCTAAGATTAGAAAGAAAATTTGTGAAAGTAATTTAATCTTGATCTTTACTTTGATAATATATGCATGCTTTATACACTTACACACTTAAGGTTCAAAAATAAAGATTCTTATGTCTTATTTAAAAAAAAGGAATATATATGTATAAATTCTTTGATTAAGTTGGGTATTTGTGCCTCATAAAGCATAAGTATTCACGCCTAAAGGCGGTTCATATAATAAAATCCTTAGTTTTATGGCCTTGTTTGCTCGAGTCCTTAAGTCCTTGGGGTGTCTTCTCACCGGTGCCCTAAGACCGTTTGGTTGGGAAGTCACCGATTAAAGGCTCGTTACATGGGCAGATTAGAAAGCCTAAATAGAACTAAGGAATAATACCATCAAAAATAAATAAATAAATAAATAAGGCATTAGAGTTGGATAAAGAACCCTTAGTCAAAATTTCACGGTCACAAAGGTGCATATGAATTAGGGTAAAGTAATAGACTAAATGAGAAGTATAATTTGACTCCTTATTTTGATTGATAACAAATTTTTGAACAGAAACTAAGTTTATGAATGAAAACTTCAGTTTTCCTATAACTTATAGATTACTTAATTCTTATAATATTATTTCAAATATTTTTCTCTTTCAAAATGTGTTTTCAAAATACTAACATTTTTCTCTTTCTTTTTGGATTTTGTGGGTGCAATCCACTGAAAACCCTCACGAGATAAAACTCAACCTCTAGGGGAAACCTAGAGGTTTAACAGTTTGTGGCACATGCTCAGTGCAATTGTGTGATCTGCAAAAGTGGCTTAATAATTTTTAGTTTAGTTTTATTATTTTGCTCGACGACAAGCAAAAGATAGGTATGGGGGTGTGATCGGTCGCTGATATTGCACATTCATTGTCACATTCTCATACTTATTATATAATAAACTCTGCTTTTAATCCTAATTATTGTCTAATTTATATGTAGGTCATTGCTAAAAGAAAGAAAAGAGAAACGAGCCCAAAAGCCCATCAAAATTCTAATTTAATTCAGAATTAATTTGAAATTAGAAAATCAGGGCAGATCATGACAAATCAGAGAAGTTGAAAATCAGTTAAAATAAATCTTCCAAAATCAATTGGTTAAAACCAAAGATTAAAGGCAGTTTCGTCAAATCTAGGAACTGAAATGGGAAATCCAGAACAAAATAAAAAAAAATCACTAAAGCAGGATCTGTACCCCTCTAGGCGTGGCCACCTAGCCATACCCAGGCCACAGAAACATGGCCAAAGCCGCGTTTCCGCAGCTTTGTTAGAGAAGTTGGGGGATCGTTTGCTCCCCCTATCTTCGTACGCTCATCCCTGTTGGGTTTTGCCTATAAATACTGAGTTTTTCAGAGACCACAGGGAGCAATCATGCAAGATAGATTTTAGGCCAGCTTTTCATTCTTTTTAGTGAAGGGTTTTATTTTTCTTTTTATGTAATATTCAGTTTTATTTATCTAATTCAGAGGAGTTCAGAGTTTCATAGGAGAACGAGAGTGAAGCTTATACTGAGAGTGACACCGATGTAAGTTGTTCTTCTCTTCTCTTATTGTTACCACATTGAATCTAAAGTACATTTTTTATGTTCTTCTTCTTTTCTACTTATCTTCTTTTGGTACCAATTACTATCCAAGTGAGTCTTATAGCATCGAAAGAGCCTTGCCTGTGCGAGTACCACTGATAGCTCATGACGATGGATCTTCGTCTCAGTCTGTATCATTTCATACTTGTTTCCTCTTGATGATGTAAGTGAAAGAGACGGGAATCAACTCTTATAGGCTATGCGCTGATTGCCTCCACTTCAAGGTAACACCGTCGCCACAGATTCAAGGTAAGTATTTGGCCAGAGGAGGTAAGCATTTCTTTTAGGTTTTCTTTCTTTTCTTTTAACTTTTAGTTTAGATCACCAACACCACAATCTCCCTACTCTATTGTCACTCTTTTCAATTTCTTTATATATATCCATTTTCTATTTTCTCCACCTTCTCAATCTACCACTTTCTTCCAACTTAACTTTTAATTCATTTTTCTTTTCTTTTAAAGAACTAAAAGAATATCTTTAATCATTAAATGTAACTTAAAAGAGAACTTGCTAAAAAAAGCTTCCATCGCTAGTCCCTCCTTGTGGATCACGACCTGCAAATCCACTTGCTATTGCGGTAGTATTAAGTACTTGCACTCTGATTGAGCTTGAACCTGCACACAAAATACAGAATTTCAGATTTTAAGATTAAAGAGTGCAACTTACTCAATTCTACCGCAATAGCAAGTGGCTATGCGGGTCGTGATCCACAAGGAGGGACTAGTGATGGAAGCTTTTTAGTAAGATCACTTTTAGGCTATAAAGTATGGTTAAAGTTCTTCTTTAGTTCTTTAAAAGAAAAAGGAAAAATTGAGTTAAAGTTGAATTAGGAAGAAGATGGTAGATTAAGAAGATGGAGAAACTAGAAATGATATGTACAAAGTGATTGGGAAAGAGTAATGTAGAGTTATTACACAAGTATTCAATTAAAGAAGAAAAGTTTAGAGTTAACCTTGGTGCTCGTTTTCTCCACAAATGTATTCAAAGATCAATATACCCTTTCCAATCTCAGCTATAGCAATGGCTATACCGGGTCGATTCTCCGGGAGAGCTAGCGATAGAAGCGTTACGGTATGGAGTGAAGAAATGAAAAACGAAATGTCTTCTATGTATTTACACAAATGCAAGAAGCAACATGAAAAGAAGTGATGGATTTGTGCATTATGGAAAAAGAAATCAAAAGAACTTGGGTGAAGTGTGTTGCAAAGAAAGAAAAGCTAGTAAAGAAAGTGTTAGAAAACTTTAGATGAGAAGGTACATGGCTAGCTAACTTTACCTCATTGCTAACTTATTAAACTCAATGGTGATGCTATATTGCCTCATGTTGATTCATTGGCAATAGGGATATCTTGCTTGTTTGTTCAAGTGTTTTACCGTTATGGAGATGAGTGTTCTCTTGTTCTTAGCTTGAAGCCTCATATGAATTCATTGGCTCTCTAGATAGATGTTCAATGATGAACTCTAGGATAGGTACTCAAAGATGCTAAGTTCGAAGAATCAACATTCATTCAAACATTCAAGACATAACAACAAATTAGCTTGAAGTAGAGAAGTTGTCCTTACAAGTAGCATATGTAGGTGATCAATCTCCATGTTCCATCAAAGGCACTTGTTCTAAACAAGGCTCTAAATGAGGCACACATGAGTCATATGGAGTATGAACAAGCAATTGCCAAGGGAAAGCAACTCTACTTCCTTGGTAAGTAAAAGAAATATCACAATGCAAGTATAAAGATAAGAATCATCCAAAGAGATAGAAGTTAGCTAGGTAAGTTCTTAGCTAGCCATGCAATAGAGATTTAGCTATCCATTACACTAGAAACAAAGCAACTATTCATGATGTAAAGCAATAGAACTAAAGCAAATGAAATAACACTAGAATGAAAGCAAGAAATTAAAGCAAAGTAAAGTAAAGTATACTAGAGATTGCAAAGAGATGAATGGAGCTCTTTTGATAAATCCTTGCCTACAAGAATGTCACTTTCTTGATACAAGCTTTCAAACAGCACTCTCTCTCTCACTTTGTCAAAATCTCTAGGAGGAAGAAGATGAAGACTAAAAACCTAGGAGAATAACAGAATACAAGAATTTCTCCTATTTTCTTCTCTCTCTTCTCTGCTCTTTCGCACAGACCCTGGTCCTCTATTTATAGCCATCCATGAGAAGGATCTAGAGCCCTGGCCGTTAAAGCAAAATCTGGGCTCAACTGCCTCCAAACCGCCGCAGATACGCGGGAAATCCCCAGTTTTGGCGGCAAAATCTGGGCCGTTGAGCCCAGATTTTCTGTTGTGATTTGGTTGTTAGGTGGTTATCCACGTGGCCTTCTGGAAGATCCAATTGGCGCGCGGATCTCAACTGAATCCAAATTCAAATCTTGGGCTCTTTTGGGCTTATGGATTTAATCTCTTTAATTATTGCTAATTAAAGTGATTAATGGACTTTTTCTCTTTAAGTTGTGGACCTGTAAAAATAGAGAGAAAAAGGGTTAAAAATCACATTTTATTTACAATATGCATAGTATGGAAGTGGTAAAATATGCAAATATGTATAACAATCACACCCCCATACCTAGCTTTTGCTCGTCCTCGAGCAAAAAAGAAAGAAAAAGAAAAAAGAAAATCCTAACTAATTTATTACACCACTTTCGTAGGTGACACGATTGCACTGAGCACGTGCAACAAGCCGTTAAACCTCTAGGTTACCCTAGAGGAGGAGTGTTGTCTCCTGAGGGTTTTCAGCGGATTGCACCCACAAAATCCATAAAGAAAAATAAAAGGGTTAGTGAAATTTTTGATCCATGTTTTAAAGATTCTAACTTGATCTATAGGTTTCAGGTTACTCTAAACTTTTCATTCTTCTTATAAGTGTCTATTTGGAATTTTGTTTTCAGCTTAGGTTAAGATTTTAGGGAAAAGATCAAAAATCGGATTTTGCATCAATCGTAGGATATATACATCTATAAATATGAAGGATCTTTCTTAGACTAAGTTTATTTATTTACTAATATACATAATATTTTTTTATTATTTTATTTATGTTTATTTATTTACATTTCCTTAGCATCCTTAGGCTTTCTAGTTTACCCTTGTAGCGAGCCTTTAACCGATGACTCCCAAACCAGATGGTCTTAGGGCACCAGATGAGAAAACATCCCTCGGGTTTAAGGTCTCGAGTAAAAAAGGCCACGAAGGAATTTAAGGACTTAACCACCTTTAGGCGTGATCGGCAATGCTTCTTGAGGCACGGCTAACCAGCTTAGTCAGTGGCTAAGTATTTATTATTTATTTATGTACATCTTTTTTTTTATTTTTTTTATTATATATATGTGTAAATAAAATCACAAAGTCTTTGATTAATCCTTCAATATGTTTAATGTTTATATCTAAAGAAAGAATTAAAATCTAGTAATTTTTCTAATCCTTTCTTACTTAACCTAAAAATCTAACAAAACTCCTCTTTTCAACTTATAATTAGAAATCTTAATTTAGAGCTTTCTTAATCCCTAAATTTCAAATTTGATTCTTTAAACATGGATCAAAGAATTTCTTCTTTTTTTTTTATTTTATAAATGGAAAAGTAAAATCTAAAAAGAAAGTGGAAAATCTATAAAGAAAGGTAAAATCTAAAAGAAAAAGTAAAACCTAAAAAGAAAGTGAAAAATCCTAAAAATAAAAAGGCCTAAAAAAAAATGAAAAATCCTATGTTAGTATCTACCCCCCCCATACCTATCTCATGCATTGTCCCCAATGCATGCAATATGAAATGATGCATGAAATAGGTAAAGGACAAAACTACTCCCTCTGTCGTTTAGGACCCGCGGTGGAGCTAGGTCCAGCCGACTGTGATCTTCTCAACGCGGCCTCCAGACTACGTAGCCGAGAGGATTGCTCCTCTACCCTCTTCCTAAGCCGGACCTGCCCCTTGAAAATCTTCTTCATGCCTTTCCAGATAGTGGACATGAAGGCTCGTGAATCAGTAGGGGTTCCTACCTCCAAAATTGAGGCTCATCAATTTCTTCTAAACTCTCCTCCGAATCAAGCTCCACAGGTTCATTTTCAGGCTAAGCAATAGGTGTCCAAAGTGCGTGCAAGCAACCATTATATGAGCTTGTGGGTCTCTCTACAGTAGCAAGCACTTGGTCAAATGTATTAAAGACAGCGTCTGAGATGAATTGTTTACACAGACGTGTGATTAAGATAGCATGGGAATGCTTTGCACCCCGAGTGCGGGAGGAATTGTCAAGAATGGCACGGAAGATGGCCCGATTCAAACAGACCGTGTGGCTATGTGTCATTAAATCATGGATTACCTGTAACACGGGTCTGTTAAAGGAAGATTGGTGCTCAATCCCAAAATGTTGCGTTGGACCCAACGTCTAATGCAATGAACATTTCGAAAGGTCGTGTTGGCTTTGAGCCCACGGTCCTGAATTGTACAACGGACCCCCATGAGAGGCATATAATCTACCAATGGCAAGGGGTCGGTATGGTGGGGATGACTGGGGACATTAGTGATTTCAGTAATAAGTGGGATGGTGACAAAGATATCACCGAATGGCATGTGAGATACAAATTGGTACGTGTCATGATTCACAGATGCTTGATCAATTGAATTGTAAAAGGTAGTGACAAGATCAGGGCAATAGTATGCATCGTGCTCATTGTTATCATAGACCAAAGAGTACCAATTCCAAGCATGTATTCTATCCACAAAAATGTGCCCATACCCCCTACTTTCATTCAAAAGTATAGAAAAATCCCTTTCCACATACAAATTCGGTGCCATATATGCTAATGGAAGTAAAGCAAAGGATTTGAGATAGGAAAATGCAAACCACCCCCGGAGATCGTAGGGGGAAATCCAAAACAGTTGTGCAGAAAGCACCCGAGACAGAATTTGGAAGAGTTGCTCTGGATCTGC
Organism: Agave tequilana; assembly: GCA_038442645.1. NCBI lineage: Eukaryota > Viridiplantae > Streptophyta > Magnoliopsida > Asparagales > Asparagaceae > Agave > Agave tequilana. The sequence goes on from JAVJIF010019169.1 coordinate 70,069, forward strand.
CACTGGAAGTAGAAATCAGCCAGGCAGAATTTTTCTGGGCGCCAGAGGTGGCCGGAGTGCGGTGGATCTGCGGCTGGAAGTGGGTTTTTGCGGCAGAACAGAGGAGTCTGGCGAAGGGAAAAGTTGGCAGAGGTCGGCTCTTGATGAAGGTTCTCAGATCTGAAAGGAAATCTACGTTTGAGGGAGAAAGAGTTGGTGAGGAGAGTATTTATAGGGGTAGGTAAAAATGGGATTTCCAATTTATCCCTGGTCAAAGGTATATTTACAACCCTAGGTCAAAAGAGTTTGGAAATGAAAGGAATCCTAGGGAAGAGAAAATCCTAGGAATGTGAAACAAAAATCCCTAATTTTTTTTTATTTATTTATTATTTACAAAAAATGTAAAAGAAAATTATTTACAAGTGTGGTCCCAAAATGATATTCAAGAAAATACACGGGAAACTATACAGATGGAATTGTCACAAATAAACTGGGTCACAAAGACCCAATTCATGAACTTCGTGTGACACGGGATCAGTGGTAAAGAATGGCTTAAGACGTTGACCGTTCACAGTGAATTTGTTACCATTATTCGGGTCAAGAATCTCAATTGCACCATGGGAGAAGACATTTTGAACAATGAATGGTCCTGACCACCTAGTTCTCAATTTACCAGGGAAAAGGTGGAGTCGTGAATTGTACAACAGAACCTTTTGTCCTACGACAAAAATCTTTCGGTGAATGGATTTATCGTGAAAAAGCTTGGTTCTGTGTTTAGTGATCCGAGCATTGTTATATACCTCGTTTCTCAGCTCTTCAAGCTCAGATAACTGCAACTTCCGTAGAACACCGGCTTTATCCAAATCCAAGTTCAGCTGCTTTAAAGCCCACATAGCTCGGTGTTCTAATTCAACAGGCAAGTGACAAGGTTTCCCAAATATAACTCGATATGGAGACATACCGAGGACAGTCTTGTAAGCGGTCCTGTATGCCCATAAGGCATCAGTGAGTTTGATGGACCAATCCTTACGGTTCTGTCCTACAGTTTTCTCCAAAATGAGTTTTATCTGTCTATTCGTGACTTCAACTTGCCATTGGTTTGAGGATGATAAGCCGTGGACAATTTGTGAGTAATAGAGTATTTACGCATTAATGCTTCAAAAGTCCTATTGCAAAAATGACTCCCATTATCGCTAATTATCGCACGGGGGGCTCCGAAGCGAGAGATGATGTTTTCTCTTAAAAACTTAATGACAACATGGTTGTCATTCGTCCGTGTTGGAATTGCTTCAGCCCACTTGGAAACATAATCTACGGCTACCAAAATGTATTGGTTACCGTAGGACAGAGGAAAGGGTCCCATAAAATCGATGCCCCAGAGGTCGAAAATTTCGACTTCCAAGATGGGTGTGAGGGGCATCATGTCTCTTTGTGTGATACGACCCGTCATTTGACACTTATCACAAAGCTTGCAGAAATTATATGCATCCTTAAAGAGAGTGGGCCAGTAGAATCCACGCTGAAGCACTTTCTCAGCAGTTTTCCGTGGACCAAAATGTCCACCGCAAGCTAACTTGTGACAGAATGTCAAAACGCTCTGATGTTCATCCTCAGGAAGGCATCTACGTATGATTTGGTCAGGACAGTATTTGAATAAATATGGTTCATCCCAAAAGAAGAACCGCATTTGGCGCAGAAAACGGTGTTTTTCTTGTCCTGACCAATGAGAAGGTATTTGCCTGGTAGCAAGGTAATTCACTATATCAGCATACCAGGGCTCTCCACATATATTAAAAATGTGCTCGTCGGGAAAATCATCATTAATCGGTATATTCTCCTTAGGTGCATTTGGGATTCTCGACAAATGATCAGCTACCACGTTCTCAACGCCCTTTTTATCTTTAATCTCCAAATCAAACTCTTGCAAAAGAAGTATCCATCGAATCAGTCTTTCCTTAGCATCCTTATTTTGCATCAAATATTTTAGGGCGGAGTGATCAGTGAAAATAACAGTTTGGACCCTAGCAGATATTGACGAAATTTCTCCAACGCAAAGACAACCGCTAAAAATTCCTTTTCAGTAGTTGTGTAATTGAGTTGGGCATCATTCAGCGTTCTGCTAGCATAATAGATTACGTGTTGCCTATTATCAATACGCTGCCCTAAAACAGCGCCTATAGCTAAGTCAGAGGCATCACACATAATCTCAAAAGGCTTGGTCCAATCTGGTGCAGATATGATCGGTGCAGAGACAAGTCTCCTTTTAAGCTCCTTCCATGATTTTTGACATTCCTCATCAAAGATGAAGGGTACATCCTTTCCTAAGAGATTTGTCAAGGTCTTGCAATGTTGCTAAACCTTGAATAAATCGCCTATAGAAACCGGCGTGCCCTAAAAATGATCTAACGTCCTTTAAGCACGTCGGTTCAGTGAGCTTTGTTATGACTTCCACTTTGGACTTGTCTACCTCGATTCCTATTCTTGATACCTTGTGCCCAAGCACGATTCCTTGCTTGACCATAAAATGACACTTTTCCCAATTAAGTGTCAAGTTTTTCTCCATACAACGTTGTAAAACTAGCTTCAGATGGTACAAGCATTGCTCAAAGGAATCCCCATAGATCGAAAAATCATCCATAAAAATTTCCAAAAATTTCTCCACCATGTCCGAAAAGAGGCTCAACATGCAACGTTGAAAAGTTGCAGAAGCATTGCATAGACCGAAGGGCATCCTTCGGTAAGCAAATGTTCCAAAGGGACAGGTGAAGGTAGTCTTATCTTGGTCCTCGGGAGCAATTGGGATCTGATTATATCCTGAATATCCATTCAGGAAACAATAGTACTCGTGTCCCGCCAATCTCTCCAGCATTTGATCAATAAATGGAAGTGGAAAGTGGTCTTTACGTGTGGCGGTATTCAACTTCCTGTAATCAATACAAATTCGAATCTTCGTGGGAAGACGTGTTTGTATCAATTCTTTATTCTCATTTTCCACCACCGTAAATCCAGCTTTCTTAGGCACAGCATGGACTGGACTTACCCATTGACTATCAGATATGGGATAAATAATCCCATTATCTAATAGTTTCAAAATCTCAGATCTAACAGCTTCTTACATAATGGGGTTAAGTCTACGCTGTGGGTCTCGTTTAGGCTTAGCATCTTCCGTCAAGTGAATCCTATGTTGGACAATGGCAGGACTAATCCCCTTAATATCAGCCATGGTCTAACCAATGGCCTCTCTATTTTCCCTTAACACAGTCAGAAGGTCCTTTTCTTGTTGCTCAGTAAGATTGGATGCAATTATTACAGGAAAGGATTCCTTCTCATCCAAGTACTTGAGATGATCGGGAAGAGCCTTAAGCTCAGAAGAAGGTACCGGATCTATAACTGGTTGCTCATGGTGCAAGGGAAGAATAGGGGTGGAATTAGTGGTCCGTTCAACATTTGATCCAACAATCTGATCCAGGTTGAAGTCATCCGACTCCAACTCAAACTCCTCTTCAGACTCATACTCAATTTCCTCCACATGTTCACTGGTCAATCCCTCAATCAAGTTCACTTCAAAAGAATCATTGTCCACATCCCTTGGCTGCTTCCCAGATGGAAGACATTTACCTCTTTCGTCATATCTCCGAACGTTAACCGCATCGATCCATTTCTACAATTGATTATTGCATTTGCGGTGGCTAAGAAAGGACGTCCGAGAATGACTGGTGTTTGCGCTCTGTGATTTTGTACGGGCTGTGTTTCAAGAACAACAAAGTCCACGGGGTAAATGAATTCCCCGACCCGTATCAAAACATCTGTAATTTCCCCCTTTGGAATCTTTACAGAGCGGTCAGCCAATTGTATAGTCATCTGGGTTGGACGAAGGTTGCCTAACCCTAACTGCTGATATACAGAAAACAGGAGAAGATTGATGCTCGCACCCAAGTCTAGCAAAGCCCTATTTATGGTGGTCTGCCCTATGATACAAGAAATGGTAGGGCTCCCTGGATCTTTGTACTTCACAGGGATCAGACCATTGAGTAGTTCACTTATGTTGGAAGCCAAAAAGACTTTTTTAGGGACTTTTGCTTTTCTCTTTTTAGTACACATTTCTTTCAGAAACTTGGCGTAGGATGGGACTTGTTGAATGGCATCTAAGAGAGGGACATTGATTTGTACTTGGTTGAATATCTCTCTTATCTTCTCCATGTGAGCATTCATCTTATGATTTGTAAGCCTATTTGGGAATGGGACAACAGGCTTATATGTTTGCTCATCAACTTTCTCTTTTCCTTTTGACTGAGAAGTGGATGGTTTCGTACTTGATGAAGGATTGTCTTGCTTGGGTTGAATTGGAACAGAAGGTGGTGGCATTGGCACAGATCTGGGAGACTGATTTGAAACCTTATTATCTACATGTTTCCCAGATCTAAGGATTTGAATGGCTTGGCATTGGCTGGGTCCCAAGTCTTCAACTTCGTGCAGAGGAAAATGGGCTTTGGGATTGGGCACAGGTTGGCTAGGTAGCATTCCTTTTTGTCTTTCAGTCAAAGAGTTAGCCAACTGCCCTATTTGAATTTGCAATTTGTTCATATCCTGCTGCTGATTGTTCATCATTGAAGCTTGATTCTTAGATAAGGTCTCTATCATTTTCTCCAAATCAGAAATTCTTTTGTCTGAAGGATTGGGTGGTGGATGATGCTGAAATTGGGGCTGAAAATTTCCTTGATATGGCACAGGATTTTGATATGACTGGAATCTGGGTAGACTCTGGTATGAATGAACATTTGGTGGGTTCTGGTGGTAAGTCGGTGGATGAGACTGAGCAGGGTATTGTTGTGGAAATGGTTGTCTCGGCTGCTCAGGGCCAGACTGACTCCAAGAGAAATTCGGATGGTTTCGCCATCCCGGATTATAGGTTTTGGAGTAAGGATTGTAAGTGGGTCTGGTGTACGCGGCATTCGTACTCTCCTGAAACATTTGAGTTTGATAAACTGGACACTCCTCAAACAGATGATTCAGATCATGGCAGTAGGTACAACCCGGATTAACAACAGATGGGTTGACCTGATTCACAGCAGAGTTTTCCCTGGACTCTAGCAACTCAATCCTCTTCATCAACTGTGTGATTTTAGCTTCTGTAGCTATTGAGGATCCTATGGAATGTAAACCAGTTCTGAAAGTTGTGGGTGCAGGTTCTCAGTACATGATTCCCACTGGACTGTCTTTTCAGCTAATGCCTCAAAAAGATCCCAACCCTGATCTTCATCCTTCTTTAAGAATTCTCCTTGACACATGGTTTCAAGGAGCGTCTTAGTCTGATAATCAAGCCCATCATAGATAATCTAGCACTGGCGCCATTTTTCTATACCGTGATGGGGACACAGGGCTACTAGGTCTTTGAAGCGCTCAAAGTACTTCCAAAATGGTTCATTGGCTTCTTATTTGAATTGCATTATATTCTTCCTCATAAGGGCTGTCTTATGGATAGGATAAAACTTTTTAAGAAAGACCTTAACGAAATCATCCCAAGAAGAAATTGAGCTAACTGGGAGATTATAAAGCCACTTCTTAGCAATATCCTTAAGTGCAAAAGGTATAAACCTAAGTCTGACAGCATCTTCGGTTAACTGGGAAATTCTCATCATAAGGCATACTTCTTCAAACTCTCGGATGAAGAAGTACGCATCCTCAGATTCAAGGCCATGGAATCGTGGAAGTGTGTTTATGAACTGGGGCTTCAACTCAAAGTTATTTCCATTAGTGTTTGGGAGGAGAATGCACGATGGAAGTGATGTGCGAATCGGATAGAACTTGTCTTGCAACGAAACGTTGGTGGTCATGATTGTGTCGAGTGGTGGCGTATGTGGCAGTGTAGAAGTTCTTACAAGCCTAGCAGAATTCGGATCTCGATACCACTCTTGCATACAATTACACAATCAACGTGCACCTTTCACACAGGCGGAAAATGAAAAAATAACAATCAAGAAAAAAAAAAAAAACCAATCCAAGCTTTCTAGGTTTCCTGGACCTAGACGACTCCTAACTTTAGATCGTCCACAGGAGGTTCGGTGTAGACTTTGACTATAAGCAAATCAGCCAGGGAAGGGTAAGGTTGGTGGGAGGTTTTCCGTCATAGACGTTCCTTAATTAAGTAACCAACAACCTTCGGGCTTTCGGCCCTCAACCCCTTTCCTAGACACTGATTTTACAAAAGTCACTTTCCAACACTTTTTCCCCTTAGGATAATCTCCTAAGTGAGTCCGGATGTCCCTAGGGCCAACGTCTAGCAATTTTTAATTAGAAGCTTAGGATTGTGAGTGCGTGGGAAAATGGTTTTTGGGCTAAGGAAGGGGTGATAAAATCCCCACCTTATCTTTTTTATGGGATTTGCCCTTAAAGTTTATTTGTGCAAGTGTACGATATCAACAAACAAGGTTCACTCAAAGCTTAATTAAATCAAACAAAGAGTGAGTCCTAGTCTATATGCTATGCTTACGTACCTTGTCTCCAGCACTCTTCAACAGTAAATGTAAAGGAATTGAAAGACACGTGCCTAGTATACAAATGTCTAAACAATTTTCTTAACTTGCAACAAATTTTTTACTGTTGATTAGCAGTTATCAGATGAAGCAAACAAGATTTAAAGTATTGCAGCAGCTGTACTTTGCAGAGAAGCAAGCCCTGCAGAAAAGTGGTCAGTAGTCAACTCCTCCTTGCCGCATTCCTGCGGCAAAAGCCCAGAATTTGCGGCAATTCAGAGGGATCCTAGTCTCTGCTTTCGAGAGCAGAGGCCCAGGTCCACTTATATGTTTCTGCAATGCAAGATTTGCTGTTTCTTCAACCTGTACCTGCAACAGAGAAGAGTATTCGTTTAATTTTTCACTTGAATTCAAATACCGTTGCTCTCCCCGGTAACGGCGCCAAAAATTTGATTGGGAAAGAGTAATGTAGAGTTATTACACAAGTATTCAATTAAAGAAGAAAAGTTTAGAGTTAACCTTGGTGCTCGTTTTCTCCACAAATGTATTCAAAGATCAATATACCCTTTCCAATCTCCGCTATAGCAATGGCTATACCGGGTCGATTCTCCGGGAGAGCTAGCGATAGAAGCGTTACGGTATGGAGTGAAGAAATGAAAAACGAAATGTCTTCTATGTATTTACACAAATGCAAGAAGCAACATGAAAAGAAGTGATGGATTTGTGCATTATGGAAAAAGAAATCAAAAGAACTTGGGTGAAGTGTGTTGCAAAGAAAGAAAAGCTAGTAAAGAAAGTGTTAGAAAACTTTAGATGAGAAGGTACATGGCTAGCTAACTTTACCTCATTGCTAACTTGCTAAACTCAATGGTGATGCTATATTGCCTCATGTTGATTCATTGGCAATAGGGATATCTTGCTTGTTTGTTCAAGTGTTTTACCGTTATGGAGATGAGTGTTCTCTTGTTCTTAGCTTGAAGCCTCATATGAATTCATTGGCTCTCTAGATAGATGTTCAATGATGAACTCTAGGATAGGTACTCAAAGATGCTAAGTTCGAAGAATCAACATTCATTCAAACATTCAAGACATAACAACAAATTAGCTTGAAGTAGAGAAGTTGTTCTTACAAGTAGCATATGTAGGTGATCCATCTCCATGTTCCATCAAAGGCACTTGTTCTAAACAAGGCTCTAAATGAGGCACACATGAGTCATATGGAGTATGAACAAGCAATTGCCAAGGGAAAGCAACTCTACTTCCTTGGTAAGTAAAAGAAATATCACAATGCAAGTATAAAGATAAGCATCATCCAAAGAGATAGAAGTTAGCTAGGTAAGTTCTTAGCTAGCCATGCAATAGAGATTTAGCTATCCATTACACTAGAAACAAAGCAACTATTCATGATGTAAAGCAATAGAACTAAAGCAAATGAAATAACACTAGAATGAAAGCAAGAAATTAAAGCAAAGTAAAGTAAAGCATACTAGAGATTGCAAAGAGATGATGGAGCTCTTTTGATAAATCCTTGCCTACAAGAATGTCACTTTCTTGATACAAGCTTTCAAACAGCACTCTCTCTCTCACTTTGTCAAAATCTCTAGGAGGAAGAAGATGAAGACTAAAAACCTAGGAGAATAACAAAATACAAGAATTTTTCCTATTTTCTTCTCTCTCTTCTCTGCTCTTTCGCACAGACCCTGGTCCTCTATTTATAGCCATCCATGAGAAGGATCTAGAGCCCTGACCGTTGGCGCAAAATCCGGGCTCCAACTGCCTCCAAACCGCCGCAGATACGCGGGAAATCCCCAGTTTTGGCGGCAAAATCTGGGCCGTTGAGCCCAGATTTTCTGTTGTGATTTGGTTGTTAGGTGGTTATCCACGTGGCCTTCTAGAAGATCCAATTGGCGCGCGGATCTCAACTGAATCCAAATTCAAATCTTGGGCTCTTTTGGGCTTATGGATTTAATCTCTTTAATTATTGCTAATTAAAGTGATTAATGGACTTTTTCTCTTTTAAGTTGTGGACCTGTAAAAATAGAGAGAAAAAGGGTTAAAAATCACATTTTATTTACAATATGCATAGTATGGAAGTGGTAAAATATGCAAATATGTATAACAATCACAAAGAAATGGAAAAGGAGTGATAAAAGAAGTGGTAGATTGTGGTGTTCTCAACTAAAGAATTAAAAGAAAAGAATCTAAAAGTTACCTACCTCCTTTGGCCAAATGCTTACCTTGAATCTTTTGCAATGATGTTACCTTAAAGTGAGGCGATCAACGTATAGCCCATAAGAGTTGATTCCCATTTCCTCCTCATTATATCATCAAGACGTTGCAAGTATGAAGTGATTTAGAATGAAACTCAAAATCTATCGTCATGAGCTATCGGTGGCACTCGCAAAGGCAAGGCTCTTTCGATGGTTTAAGACTCACTTGGATAGCAATTGGTACCAAAAGAAGAAAAGTAGAGAAGAAGAAGAACAAAAATAAAGTACATACAAAAGGGAAACTACAGATTCGATTTTATAACAATAAGAGAAAAGAAGAAAATCTTACACCGGTGTCACTCTCAGCACAAGCTTCGTTCTCATTCTCCTATGAACTCTGATGTCCTCTGATTTACATAAATTAAAACTGAAAATTACATGAAAATAAAAAAAAAAACTATACTACAAAGAATGAAAAAGTGGACTAAATTCTATCTCTGCATGGTCGTTTTCATTTACAGTGAATAACCTATCTTTTATAGGCAAAAACCCAGAGGGGAGAGGCGTGAGAAGATAGGGGGGAAAATGCTCCCCCAACTGAAGTAACAAAATCGCGTACGTTTTCGCGGCCTGGCTGTGGCCAGCTGGCCACAACCGAGCCACAGCCGGGGGATGGTGCCTCCTGGTTTCGCGTTCTGGCTTTATCTTCAGCTGAATTTCTCGTTACAGCTCTGGAATTGTGATAAAACGGCCTTTGATCTTTGGCTTCAACCGCTTCATTTGGATGATTCATTTCAACCGGTTTTCAACCTCTCTGATTTGTCAAGATTTACCCTGATTCCCTGATGTCGAATTTATTCTGATTTAATTCAGAATTTGGTGGGCTTTTGGGCTCATTTCTCTTCACTCTCCTTTAGGAATAGGCCTGCAAATAAATTAAACAATAATTAGAAAAAAGTAGAGTTTATTTTATAATAAGTATGAGAATACGATAATAAATGTGCAATCTTAGTGACCGATCACACCCTCATACCTATCTTTTGCTCGTCCTCGAGCAGAATAACTAAACTATACTAAGGATTATTAGACCACTTTCGCAGGTCGCGCGATTGCACTGAGCATGTGGAACAAGCAGTTAAACCTCTAGGTTTTCCCTAGAGGATGAGTTTTGTCTCGTGAGGGTTTTCAGTAGGTTGCACCCACAAAATCCATAAAGAAAAAAAAAATGTTAATATTTTGAAAATACATTTTGAAAGAAAAATATTTGAAATATTATTGTAAGTTTTAAGTAATCCATAAGTTATAGGAAAACCGAATTTTTCATTCCTAAACTTAGTCTCTATTCAAAAATTTGTTATCAATCAAAGTAAGGAGTCAAATTGTAATTCTCATCTAGTCTATTACTTTATCCTAAGTCATATGCACTTTGTGACCGTGAAAATTTTGACTAAGGGTTCATTATCTCTAACTCTTATACCTTATATATATATATATATATATATATATATATATATATATATATATATATATATATATATATATTGGTGGTATTATTCCTTAGTTCTATTAGGGTTTCTAATTTGCCCATGTAATGAGCGTTTAATCGCTGACTCCCAAACCAAACGGTCTTAGGGCACCGGGTGAGAAAACACCCCAAGGACTTAAGGACTCGAGCAAATAAGGCCACAAAACTAAGAATTTTATTATATGAACCGCTTTTAGGCATGAATATTTATGCTTTATTAGGCACAAATACCCAGCTTAATCAGAGGATTTTTATATATTTTTTTCTCAAACTTATCTAATCATCTTTCGCATAAATACCAAGGCTTACTTAGGCTAAAGCACCTAGCTAATCAATAATTAGATTTGTTTATCTTTCATCGATATATTTTTTTATTATTATTTTTTTAAGGCATAAGAATCTTTATTTTTGAACTTAAGTGTGTAAGTGTATGAAGTGTGCATATTTCATCAAGGTAAAGATCAAGACTAAATTACTTTGACAAATTATCTTCCTAACCCTAAAAATCAAACAAATAATCTTATTTTGACCAAGTATAAGAAATCCTAATTTTGATTTTCCTATTCCTTAAAATTGACTTAGTTTCTTACAAAAATTTGTCAAAATATTGTTTCTATTTTTAAAAAGTTTTTAAAAGTAAAGAAAATGTTAATTTTTTTAATAAAAGAAAAAAAAAACCTAAGTTATGTTAGACCCTCCCCACACCTATCTCATGCATTGTCCTCAATGTATGAATTAATGCATAGATGCATGAAAAAGAAGAAAGGGAAGGAAAATATTACCTTAAGGTGGTGGTTTCGGTGGTGGTCTGATTGGTCCGCGAAATGCGGCCCAATCGACTTTGCATGGAGTTCGGAGGAACCCACCAGAAATCTCTCTTATATAACCGACTAAAATGATGTAGATATGAATGGCTTTTATTAAAAATTTAACCCCATCTAATTTCTAAATTTCATAATTGATTTCGGAGTCAATTTTGTCAACCGCCTTGTCCCAAAATGGAGTGTGAAAAGATAGAATGATTGACTTGGACTTAGGAAGTACAGGAACTAATACCGACTCAGGAAAGTAACTTAAGTCAAGTAAGGTTCAGGAGTCGAGATTGGTTCAAAAATTGGGTCCAAATCAAGAAGTTGAAACTCAAGTCCACGTTCATTTTCCCACAATGGAATGTTACTTAATATTGGTGATTCAATTTCAAGAATGACACGTGTGAGAATCAACACTGACTCTAAAATATTACTCAAGTAGGGTAACGAAATAGGAGTCAATATTGATTCGAGAATTTGAATTGGATCACAAAATTGAGAATCTAGGTCACATTTCTCATTGAGTTCAATTTCATAAAAATGAGAACTTGCCAATTAGTCAATGGGACTTTCAGAAGTATGAAATTGGTCAAGTTCAATATGATGATCATCAAAGATGGGCGATTCAATTTCATTATGAATTGGCACAGGATCCAATGTTGACTCGGGAAAAAGATTGAAATCAGGTAAAGACACTGGAGTCACAATTGAATTAGGAAGTAGAATTGAATCACTGTGTTGAGGTTCATGATCATATTCATTCTCAAGTTTAATTTCAGGAAAGGGATAACTTGCCAAACTGTCAATGTCATTTTCAAAAATTGGAGTTTGGGCAAGTTCAAATGATTGTGCTAAAATGGAACCTTGTTTTCCAAAACAATATGACTCTTCGGCTCTAACAGAATGGTTGGCGACATCAGAACTGACCAAACGGTGAGAACGTAAAGTTTGGACCATCATATCTATGTCATGATTACGAGCGTTTTGAGCTTGAGTCATGGCTTCAAGCATCTTTTCATAGTTGATTGGTTCATCGTTTTGTTGCGATTGGTCTTAAAAAGATGAAGTGTTGTTTTAGAATTGGTGGTGAAATTGTGAGTCCATCAGATTTTGTGATTGTTGTTTAGAGTCACGCATAATCATTTTCAAAATTGATAGTTTTCTATTTTGAACTGGTGGAACTGAGTATGAATCTTGAAAATATTGTGGACAAGGTGGATAAGGAGGACAAGTTGGTTGAAAATTGGACTCGGGGGAGGTGAATCCCCATTGACTCTGTGAAGAGTTGAAATTATTCTAAAAATTATAGTCATAAGATTGGGGGCATGGGTTATATTGATTCGGATAAGACCAATCCGGCACACTAGGTTGGTTAAAGTTATGATATGTCGGGTTGGTAATATCCGAAAAAGAGGTTGGTGTGTAATATGGATTACTATTAAAATTGAAAAAATTGTTGTTATAAGCCATATCACACAATAAAATACAAATAAAAAAAAAAACAAATAAGCAAACAATAAAAGAAAAAGAAAAATTCTAACCTAAGTTAGGGTAAACCTTAGACCTAGACGACTCCTAAGTGGATAGACTGTCCACTGGGGGTATGTTGCCGAATCTAACCACAAGTTAATCGGCCAGGTAGGGGCAAGATTGGTGGGAGGTATCCGCGCAGAAGCGACGGGCCTAATTAAGCCAAACCACCAGCCTTCGGGGTTTCGCCCCTTAATCTCCAACCTTAGTCACCGATTTGGCAAGAGTCAGATTCAAATCAACTTCCCCCTTAGGTCAGTCTCCTATTTGAGTCCGAGATGTCCCTAGGGCCAACGTCTATTCAGTTTTAATTAGGCTTGGGTTAGTGAGTGAGGAGATTGTTGTGGGCAAAGGGAGGGTAATGACTTTCCCACCTTATCTTGTTTATAGGACAAGCCCTTAAATCAATTTAGTGCAGTGTATAATTATATATAAAAAAGTAACATTCAAGAAATATTTCATACAAGAATGAACTTTATACTAAATGCTATGCACACATAAATTGGCTCCAGCACTCTTCAACAGTAAATAGAAATGAAATGAAATAGACACATGCCTAAATGCAAAGTCTAAATCATTTTTAGCATTTACAATCAATTTTTTACTGTTGTGCTAAAATGTATATACAGTGAGTCAAACAAGGAGATAAATGCTACAGAAATTTAGATTTTCAATTCAGCCAACCTGCAAAAATACAAGTTAGTAGTTCACTCAGTTTTACCACTGGAATGTAGCAAGTCTGAGGGCTTCTGGGCTCTGCTTTCTTGAGCAGAGTTCAGGGCCACTTATATGTCCACTGCAACAGAAATTCCTTGTTAAATCTGTACACCAAAAATAAAGAATAAGGTTAACCAAAAATGTAAACTTTAAAAAAAGTAACTTACCGTCCCTCCCCGGCAATGGCGCCAAAATTTGATTGAGCTTGAACCTGCACACAAAATACAGAATTTTAGATTTTAAGATTAAAGAGTGCAAGTTACTCAATTCTACCGCAATAGCAAATAGCTATGCGGGTCGTGATCCACAAGGAGGGACTAGCGATGGAAGCTTTTTAGTAAGATCTCTTTTAGGCTACAAAGTATGGTTAAAGTTCTTCTTTAGTTCTTTAAAAGAAAAAGGAAAAATTGAGTTAAAGTTGAATTAAGAAGAAGATGGTAGATTAAGAAGATGGAGAAACAAGAAATGATATGTATAAAGAAATGGAAAAGGAGTGACAAAAGAAGTGATAGATTGTGGTGTTCTCAACTAAAGAATTAAAAGAAAAGAATCTAAAAGTTACTTACCTCCTTTGGCCAAATGCTTACCTTGAATCTTTTGCAATGATGTTACCTTAAAGTGAGGCGATCAACGTATAGTCCATAAGAGTTGATTTTCGTTTCCTCCACATTATATCATCAAGACGTTGCAAGTATGAAGTGTTACAGAATGAAACTCAAAATCCATCGTCATGAGCTATCGGTGGCACTCGCAAAGGCAAGGCACTTTCGATGGTTTAAGACTCACTTGGATAGCAATTGATACCAAAATAAGAAAAGTAGAGAAGAAGAAGAACAAAAATAAAGTACATACAAAAGGGAAACTACAGATTCGATTTTATAACAATAAGAGAAAAGAAGAAAATCTTACACCGGTGTAACTCTCAGCACAAGCTTCGTTCTCATTCTTCTATGAAACTCTGATCTCCTCTGATTTACATAAATTAAAACTAAAAATTACATGAAAAGAAAAAAATAAAAACCTACACTACAAAGAATGAAAAAGTGGACTAAATTCTATCTCTGCATGATCGTTTTCATTTACAGTGAAAAACCTGCCTTTTATAGGCAAAAACCCAGAGGGGAGAGGCATGAGAAGATAGGGGGAGCAAACGCTCCCCCAATTGAAGTAACAAAATCACAGAAACGTGGTTTTCTCGCGTTTCTGCGCCCTGGCTGTGGCCAGGTGGCCACAGCCGGGGGATGGTGCCTCCTAGTTTCGCGTTCTGGCTTTATCTTCAGCTGAATTTCTCGTTACAGCTCTGGAATTGTGATAAAACAGCCTTTGATCTTTGGCTGCAACCGCTTGATTTGGGATGATTCATTTCAACCGATTTTTAACCTCTCTGATTTGTCAAGATTTGCCCTGATTCCCTAATGTCGAATTTATTCTGATTTAATTCAGAATTTGATGGGCTTTTGGGCTCATTTCTCTTCACTCTCCTTTAGGAATGGGCCTGCAAATAAATTAAACAATAATTAGGAAAAAGCAGAGTTTATTTTATAATAAGTATGAGAATACGATAATAAATGTGCAATCTTAGCGACCGATCACACTCTTTATTCTAAGTTCTTTAATTCTATATTCTTGAGTGCAGGTAAAACCTCAATCAACCAACACATGAAATGACGAAGATACAAGCTCATATCAACTACGTAAATAAAGTGAAAAATCATTGGTATCTCATGAAGTGATACAAGTAATCAAACTAGTAAAATATAACTGAAAGTCACATGAATGATAAGAGTAACATGTAAATGCATACCGACAACGGTAAATAAGGAAATACACAAGAACAAACACTCACATAAAATGATACAGTTTCAGAATCAAATTGTCGTCTGGTCTTTACTGCACGTACTGGTACTGATCTATGAATCATCCCTTGGATCGGTCTTCGAATCGCCTGTGTATCGGGTCCATAACGGGCACAAATCTAAATCGAGTCCTGATCTCCTACAACGGGTCCGGATCTCACCGAACGAATCCAAAATGCTGCAACACGCAGCCGAACATACAAATAAATATAAATACACACTTAACACCCATACGAGCACACCGAAACATACGTGTATACCCACACAAATACATATACAAGTATACACATACATATACACTACACGTATATATATACCCACACAAACATACACTCAAGCATTCACTCACACACACACATCTCTTAATACATACTTACATACATGCATACATACATACATACACGCACCTACATCTAAACACATATATAACACATTAATAAACACACATATATACTATATGCATACATACCCACACTTTCATACATATACACTTTCCCAACATGTAAATACTTAACACAACACATAATTTCACTCTACCAGGCTAATATAATACATAAGTATATATAAAAAGAGAGAAGGAAGATGTAAAGAGAGAGGTGATGAAAAACGCACAAAGGAGGCAAGGCTCCCGGCCATGGAAAATGGTTGCTCGCCAGCGGAGGCCACGGAGGGAAGCCACGACTCACCGGAGGCCGTGAAGATGATCTGCGTACTCTGGGAAAGGCTCCGAGGTAGTTACGACTCGCCTGCGGAGGGGAACGGGCTGCCAACAAGGTGGGCGTTGTCCTGTGCTGCCTAGGGCTATGTGTGGCCTGCTGTAGAGGTGGGGTGGCCTGGGCTGTGCAGCCAGGGGAAAGGGGCGCTGGGAGGTCATAGAAGTAGGGGAGAAGCTGCCAGTTGGGCGCTGGCTAAACAAGTGAAGGGGTGTGGGGTACTGCCGAATAGGGCTGCTATTGCCGTGGTTGTGGAGCTCCGGGCTGCCTCTGGTTGGGCGCTGGCTGGACAGGTGGGTCGACCTTTATGGGCTGTTGCGCTGGGCTGTGATTCAGGAGTGAGATGGAAGTGCTGCAAATCAGAGAGGGAGAGAAGGAAATAAGGATTAGTTTTGGGATTAGGGTTAAGAGAATTAGAGAAGATAATATATAAAAGGTTTTAGATAGTGGGTATTGGGTTTGGGTTATTGGGTTTGGATTAGGATATGGGTTATATAGGGAGAGTATAATGGGTTGGATTTAGAGATTGGGTATAGGTTATGGTAGGGGGTTCATAATGGGTATAGGGATCAATAGGTTAATGGGTATGGCATGAGATAAAAGGGTATAGATATTTGATAGGTGTAAGATAAAAAAACGGGTAATGGGACATGAGTTATAGGGTAATGGGTAATGGGGTTTGGATCTAAGAATAAAAGAACACAATTAATATCAGTAACACTACATAATAATAATAAATAGTAATAATAATAACATTAATCACAATAATTAACATACTAATAATAATAATACTAACAGTAATATCAATAATAATAATAACAATAACAATATATATTAATACTAATAACACTAATAATAATGGTACTTAATCATAAAATATAATAATAATAGATACTAATAATAATAAATAATATTAATAACAATATAATAATAACAATAACAACTACTACTTAAAATAATAATAGTAATAGTAATTAATAATACTATTAAATAAAACTAGTAATAACACATAAAGATACTTATCATATAATATCTAAAAATAATTTATATATTTAATAATAATAACTATACATCAAGTTAATTAATAATAATAATAAAATGATTAGTAAATCAAAATAAATACTTTAAAAAAATAAAAATACAGTATTTTAAGCTAGGGATATTACAAGAAATTTCGAAGATGGTTCTGAGAATTTGTAGGTGTTATCAGCAGTATACTTTTGCATAGTTTTAGTCTAATGATTTTTTGGAATAACCGTGTTTAACTATGTAGGCTACACGAGAGACAAGAATAGATTTAGATCTGTTAACCCTGTCTCAGTCTCTCGAATTTAAAGTCAAGTCATACAAAATCTTTGATATAAAAGGTTTCAAATTTCGCACAAAGTCATCTCAAGAGTCTAACTATACTTAGAATAGCGGAGTTGTTGTGATGGTAACGACGACAAGCTATGCAAGTGTGCATGATAATGACCCGAGGGAAGGAGATATTACTTATTATGGGGTGATTAAAGATATCATTGAACTTTCATTCAATGAGGGGCAAAAAAAGATTGTTCTATTTGAGTGTGACTGGGTCGATAGCAAAACAGACAAACATGGTTTCACACTTGTTGACTTTATAAGGCCAAATAAGAAAACTTGTCCCTTCATTTTGCCATCTCTGATATTGCAAGCATTTTTCGTGTCGGATCCATGCGATATGCCTTGGGCGGTTCCCATTGTCACAAAATCAAGGGATACCTTCAATTTAAGTACTGAAGGTGAATGCTTGGCGGTAACGCCCATCCGAACCAATTCTAATGTGGCATCTACCGCTACAGACGGTGTTTACCCTATGGAGGAGTAACAAATTATTTTGATTTGTTCCACTTTAATTTTAATTATATATTGGATTTTTTAATGTAACACAGTATTTGAATTATATATTGGATTTTTAATGTAACGCAATATTTGATGTCTGCGTCAAAAATTCGACGCAATAATTGCATCGAGGTATTTTGTGCAGAATAATTTTGACGCAAACCAAAAATTTTCATCGCAAATTGACAATTTTTGACGCAAAATTTTGACGCAATTTGACAGACTTTCTAGTAGTGAGTGTACTCTTAGGCCAAGGAGCGCTTCCGTCTTTCGGCAGTCGCTCCGTACAGGTCTGAGCTGCCAGGGTGAGAACTCGATGTAGGTCGTAGGAATGGCCGTCAGGAGTATTTCCGTCATTCAAGAGTGACTCCGTATGGGCCTGAGCCGTCATGGTGGGGACCTGATATAGGTTATTCGATGCATTTTTGAGATCGTAGGGAAAGAAATAGTGCACAACTGTGAACTTTTTCATTGAATGTAACAGAATCATACATTATCCTTTCAAATGAAAAAGTTTCATTGCTTTTCGAGTGTCTTTCCATTATGATCGACTAAGGTGTATTGCCTTCATCGGAGAAGTGTCAAAAATGGTGTTTACTTTCTGATACTGGATGAGAGCCTGATTGATCTAATTCTCTTAACGCGGAGTCTGGTTCACCTCCTTCTACACTTTGGTCTCTGTGGATTGTCCGGGGTTGAGGATGAATTCCTTGAGATACCCTCAGCCTAGCTCTTAGAGTTATCTCTGGAGAGTGCGGCAATCAATGGTACGGTGTCACATTCCTTCATGGAAAGCGCAGCATTTGGTTGAAGTTTACCTGCACACAAGAACACAGAATTTCAGAACCTAAGAATAAAGAGTGCAAGCTGCTCAATACTACCGCGATAGCAAGTGGCTATGTTGGTCGTGATCCACAATGAGGGACTAGCGATGGAAGCTTTTTAGTAAGTTCTCTTTTAGCTTACAAAGAATGGTTAAAGATCTTCTTTTAGTTCTTTAAAAGAAAAGAGAAAAATATGTTACAGGTAAGTCAATAAGAAAGTGGTAGATTGAGAAGGTGGAGAAAATAGAAAGTTGACATATACAAAGAAATTGAAAAGAGTGATAAAATAGTAGGGTGTTGATGGACTTGGTGATCTAAACTAAAGAATTAAAAGAAAGAAAACTAAAAGAAATACTTACCTCTTCTGGCCAAATACTTACCTTGAATCTGTGGCGACGATGTTACCTTGAAGTGGAGGCAATCAGCGCATAGCCCATAAGAGTTGATTCTCATCTCTTCCACATTACATCATCAAGACAATACAAATATGAAATGATACAGATTAAGACTAAAATCCATCGTCATGAGCTGTCGGTGGCTCTCGCAAAAGCAAGGCTCTTTCGATGCTTTAAGACTCACTTGGAAAGCAATTGGTACCAAAAGAAGAAAAGTATAAAAGAACAAGAAGAACTTTAAAAAAAATAAAGAAGAACTTACAAATGTAACAATAGATTCAATCTTATAACAATAAGAGAAAAGAATAACAACTTATACCAGTGTCACTCTCAGTACAAGTTTTACTCTCGTTCTCCTATGAAACTCTCATCTGCTCTGAATTACACAATCAAACTGAAAAGTATATAAAAAGGAAAATAAAAATCTACCCTAAAAAGAATGAAAACTGTCCTAAAATCTTTCTCTACATGATCGTTCCATTTTTCAGTGCAAAACCTGTCATTTATAGGCAAAAACACAGAGGGGAGAGAAGTGAGGAGATAAGGGGAGAAAACGCTCCCCTTATCTTCACCAAAGGGCAGCGGAACCGCGGATCCGCGGCCAAGATGTGGCCAAATGGCCACATCTAGGTGGGGACCTGGATGGAGTATAATTTTGTCCCCTTTTGTGTGGCTGGATTTGATGTTTGTCTCTGATTCTGATCTGATCTTCGGTGATTCTCAAGTGAACCGATTTGAATTCTTATAAAAACAAATTAACCGGTTTTATCTGATGTAATCCTCTCTGATATGTGTTGATTTTCAGCTGGAATTATTCCTATCCTCCTGAATATTTATCTCCTTTTAATTAAGATTTAAATCAGAATTAAAGTCAGCTTTTAGGCTCATTTCTTTTCCATCTCCATTAACAATGGGCCTGCACATTATTAAATAAAAATGAGACTTATTAGTAGAGTTTATTAGATAATAAACATGGTAATGTGACAATATATATGCAATATATGTGACTGATCACACCCACATACTTATCTTTTGCTCGTCCTTGAGCAAAACATCAAAACTAATCCTAATCAATTATTGGACTACTTTCGCAGGTCACTCGAATGCACTGAGCATGTGCAACAAACCGTTAAACGTCTAGGTTACCACTAGAGGACAAGCTTTGTCTCGTGAGGGTTTTCAGTGGATTGCACCCACAGCATCCATAAAGAAAGAGAAAATGTTAGTATTTTGAAAATACATTTTGAAAGAGAAAAATATTTGAAATATTATTCTAAGAATTAAGTAATCTATAAGTTATAGGAAAACTGAATTTTTCATTCTTAAACTTAGTCTCTATTCAAAAATTTGTTATCAATCAAAGTAAGGAGTCAAATTGTACTTCTCATCTAGTCTATTACTTTACCCTAAGTCATATGCACCTTCGTGACCGTGAAATTTTGATAAAGGGTTCTTTAACTCTAACTCTTATATCTTATTTATTTATTTATTATGGTAATATTTCTTAGTTCTATTAGGTTTTCTAATCTGCCCATGTAACGAGCCTTTAGTCAGTGACTCCCAAATCAAACGGTCTTAGGGCACCGGGTGAGAAGGCACCCCAAGGACTTAAGGACTCGAGCAAACAAGGCCACAAAACTAAGAATTTTTTTTTATATGAACCGCCTTTAGGCATGAATACTTATGCTTTATGAGGCACAATATCCAGCTTAATCAGAGGATTTATATATATATATATATATTCTTTTTCTTTTTTTAAAATAAGGCATAAGAATCTTTATTTTTGAACCCTAAGCATGAAAGTGTATAATGCATGCATATATTATCAAGGTAAAGATCAAGACTAAATTACTTTCACAAATTTTCTTCCTAATCTTAAAAATCAAACAAATAATCTTATTTTGACTAAGTATAAGAAATCCTAATTATGATTCTACTATTCCTTAAAATTGACTTAATCTCTTACAAAAAATTTGTCAAAATATTATTTCTATTTTTCAAAAAGTTTTAAAAGTAAAGAAAATGTTAATAATAAAATTTTTTAATTTTTTTAATAATAAAAATCTAAGTTATGTTAGAACCTTCTCCCACACCTATCTCATGCATTGTCCTCAATATATGAATTAATGTATAGATGCATGAAAAAGAAGAAGGGGAAGAAAAATATTACCTTAAAGTGGTGGTTCCGGTGGTGGTCTGATTGGTCCACGAAATACAGCCCAATCTAATTTACGTGGGTTCGGAGGAACCTAGCAAAAACCATTCTAATATAACCCACTAAAATGATGTATATATGAATGTTTTTATTAAGAATTTTATGCCTTCTAATTTTCAAATTTAAAACTATTTTCAGAGTCATTATTATCAACATCTTTGTTCCAAAATGGAGTATGAAAAGATGGAATGATTGATCTGGAATCAGGAAGGGCATGAACTACAATCAACTCAGGAAAATGACTGAAGTCAAGTAAAGGTTCAGGAGTCAAAATTTGTTCAGAAAGTGGGTCCAAATTAAGAAGTTAAAACTCAAGTCCACATTCATTTTCCACAATGAAATTTGACTTTCTAAGATTGGTGATTCAAGTTCAAGAATGACAGGTATGAGAATCAAAACTGACTCTAAAATATTGCTCAAATCAGGTAGCAAAATAGGAGTCAATATTGATTCAGAAATTTGAACTGGATCACAAATTTGAGACTCAAGGTCACATTTCTTATTGAGTTTAATTTCATAAAAATGAGAACTTGTCAATTTGTCAATAGGACTTTCAAAAGTATGAAATTGGTCAAGTTCAATATGATGATCTTAAAGATTGGTGATTGCACAGGATCCAATGTGGACTCAGGAGAAGGATTGAAATCAGGTAAAGACAATGGAGTCATTACTGAATTAGGAAGTAGAATTTAATTATCAAGATGAGGTTTAGGATCATATTCATCCTCAAATTCAATTTTAGGAAAGAGATAAATTGCCAAAATGTCAATGTGGTTCTCAAAATTTAGAGTTTGGACAAGTTCAATTGGGTGTGCTAAAATGGAATCTTATTTTTCAAAACAACATGATTATTTGGCTCTAACAGAATGGTTAGCGACATCAGGAATGGTCAAAGGGTGAGAATGGAGAGTTTTGACAATTATATCTATGTCATGATTATGAGTGATTTGAGCCTGAGTCATGGCTTCAAGCAGCTTTTATAGTCGATTGGTTCATCATTTTGTTGCTATTGGACTTGTAAAGATGAAGTTTTGTTTTGGAATTGTGGTGAAATAGTGAGTCCATCAGATTTTGTGATTGTTGCTCGGACTCACGCATACTCATTTCCAAGATCGATGGTTTTCTATTTTGAACTGGTGGAACTAAGTATGAATCTTGAAAATATTGTTGAATTGGGGAGGTCTGAAATTTTCATTCGACCTCCTGCATGGCTTCTATACTTTTTTCTAGCTAGGATTTTCTTCAATCGGTTGGTCTAGAAAGGTGTATAGGAAGCAAAATCGGGGAATAAATATTGTGAAAATTGTGGATAAGGTGGATAAGGAGACAAGTTGGTTGAAAATTAGACTCGGGGGAGGTGAATCCCCATTGACTCTATGAAGAGTTGGAATTATTTTAGAAATTATGGGCAAAAGATTTAGGGGCATGGGTTGTATTGATTTGAATAAGACCAATCTAGCACACTAGGTTGATTAAAGTTATGATATGAGGGTTGGTAATATCCAAAAAAGAGATCGGGTGTAACATGGATTACCATTAAAATTGAAAAAATTGTCGTAATAAGCCATATCACACAAGTAATGTCAAAAACAAATAAAGAAAAACAAACAAATAAGTAAACAATTAAAAAAAATCTAACCTAAGTTAGGGTAGACCTTAGACCTAGATGACTCCTAACTGGTTAGACTGTCCACGGGGGATATATTGCCGAATCTGACCACAAGTTAATAATCCAGGTAGGGGCAAGATCGGTGGGAGGTATCCGTGCCTAAGCAATGGGCCTAATTATGTTGGCCCAGAGGCCCTTCACTCTAGTTTTAATGATGATTAACCCATGTAGTTAAAGTTTACTAATAATCTCGTGATATTTAATTCAGATATTTAACCAAGATATTAGTAGGTGATTAGCTTCAACAAAGGTGTTTTGGAGCTTTCAGATGGTGATTCAAGAGCTCGAGCGTCAAGTTCACATCTAACACTCGGTTGGAGTCAAGCTCGGTGGATCACGTTTGGATCGGGTAGACTTGGAGATGGTGTTCTACAAGAAGACATCGGTTTATTTTAGTTTAAGATTATTTAGATCTCATTGTAAAGATTAGATAGTTGATATGCTCAAGTTCACAACACACACATGTTTTCAGTTTTAAGTTTCGTGTGTTTTGGTTTTTCGGTTTAACCGATCTTGGTTTTCAAGTCAAAAATATAGATATAATATCTTTTATGTATATTGGATTCTATCCATATACAACATGCTTCAAAGTTGTTTAAATATCATGTTTTTATATTTGCATGAGTTTTGGAGAAAACGATTTTCCATTTTAAAAATCCTAATTTCAGAAAATACGGATTTTGGTTTAAGGCAAATTTTCTATCTCAAAAAAATGGTTCAAATTGTTTGAAACATGTATTGAATTTTTATCACACGTATATGTATTTCAAAGATAATACAAGAACATATTTTTATAGAATTTATGTGATTTTATGGGTTTTATTTGAAGTTAAAAAGTCGAGTTTTCAAATCCTAAATTAGCAAGACTGGCTGTCTGCCGGTCGACCGGCCGGTCGACCGACGTGCACAAGCGTGCACACTAGCTAAAGCTGGTGGGCCGGTCGACCGGGTTGGTCGACTGGGTTGGTCGACCGTCCAGAGAGCTCTGCTCTCTGGAAATGGCCCCGGTTGACCGGGCCGGTCGACCGGCAGAGAGCTCTGCTCTCTGTATCCAGTCTCGGTCGACCGGGCCGGTCGACCAAGAGGCACAACGGTCAGAAATCTAACCGTTGGGCCAGTCGACCGGCGGTCGACCGGAAGGGCAAATCAGCCCTTTCCAGTTGCTAACGGGCAGAATTTTGTAGGGGCTATAAATAACCCCCATTTGAGTTTGTTTTAAACAAGTTTTTTAAGAGCAAAATTCTCACTCTTTCTAGTGTTTAATTACAAGTTTTTAAAAGAGTTTTTGGGTTTAAATATTTCATCTTTATTTGTTTTAAAGGGTTGAAAAAATCAAGAAAAAGAAAAGTCTTTGGATTAGTTTTTGATCTTCATTTCTATTATGTCCTAGAAAAAGAAAACTCTTTGTTTTCTCACACTTGAGCTTATCTACTATCCTATCTATAGGATCATTGTTTAGTGAGAAAAGATTTAATTTGTGGTCTTTGTGATCACCAAGTGGAAAACCCTCCTTGATTTGTGATATCCCTCTAGTGAGAGGTGATTGTATTGACATCCCTCTAGTGAGAGGTGATTGTGGAGGTTGCATTAGAATCCCTCAAGTGTGAGGTGATTGTGGTTGTGTGGCTTTGTGCCTATCCCTCATTTGTGAGGTTGATCATTATTTGACTAAGTGCCTATCCCTCTAATTGTAGAGGTGATTGAGTTTGTTGTGCCTTGCCCCTAGTGAGAGGTTGTATTGGTTGAGTGAGGAGTTGTGTACTCCTGGTTTGTATTTACCCAAACCCTCAGTGGAGGTTCCCTGTGTGGGATTTTTTGATACCAATGGTAAAAGATAACAAGTTTAAACACATATGCATATAAAAAATAAAAACATATATAAACAAACATGCATATATCAAACTCCAAAATATCTCTCCCCTTTTTTGTCAATTCATCAACAAAGGGGTTCAAACAATAAAGACATAAACAATATTTTTCTCTTTTGCATAAAACAAAACAATAAAAGTATATATGCTATATACATTCATGAAGAGGAGAGAAGTGAAGTTACTCCCCCTGCATACATGCATTTATATGAAAAAAGATGACTAAACTCTAACCACATAAAGCATAATATGCAATGTATAAAAGGAGATGTGAAGCTCCTACTGCACACGTGTACTACATACCAAAGAAAGGTCAATAACTTCAATATGACATACACTCAACATGAATCTATATATAGAGAAGATGTTAAGGCCCTTGCATATAAGCAATAAATATCAAAATGATACCAATTGAAAGATATATCAATTTAGTAAGGAGGTATATATCAAAACATCATGATACAAATTTATGATACTAATTGAAAATAAACAAAACAACAACAAAAATTTGATGTCAAATGAAAGATATAAACATATAGGTAATCTTGATACTAATTGTAAAAATTAGTACCAATTGAAAATATTTTACACTTTTGATACCAATTGAAAAACATAAACTAATCTTTTTGGTTAAACACTAAAATCATTTACAATAGAGATATCAAATAGAGAATAATATCAATTTAATATTCTTGATACCAATATTGAAAATGAAACATATACCAATTAAAAATAATTTTCATTAGGAGCGTATGATACCAAATAAAAAAATCAATATCATTTTTCAATCATTTTTCAACATAAAGAGTGGGAGTAAGATATCAATGGTAAACAAAACCGATTGAAAGGTAAAACATGAATTTTCTCTCCCTTTATGAAATACTAATGAAAATGATGCATAAGCTTGTATAAGATATCAATTTAAAAATAATTATCATTAAGGACTAATTCAAGTTTAGCATGACCAAATTTGTGCTCAAAGATATAGAGATATAGTAAGCACAATCAAAACACACATATATATATGGAAAATCTAAATATCAATCTAAATTGATATTGTTTGAAGTTGAAGCATACATATATAGAAATAAATATGAGTATACAAAATAGATATCAATTATGATACCAATTGAAAACACAATAAGGATTAAGTGTATAACTCATACTCCCTACCACCCATTTCATGCACAAGTTTAAATAGATTTTCAACAATGCATACAAGGCATAGTCGCCTAACCAACCGCCCTTTAATGGGTAGGGTTTTCAAAATAGGATTTGAAAATATAACATGTTTGAAAAACTCTACCAAAAAGAAGAATACGCAACTAGTTTAAAGACAATTATGAAAACTAGTACGAAATCCTTCAAGTAAGGAATAAAATAAGATATATTCCATGAAAAACATGTAAGTCACACGATCATCAACACTCAAAATCTATAAAGCACATATCATACTTATGAAAACAAAGTCATGAGAAAATATTAAGTAAAGCGAGTGTATAAGAGTTATGTGAAAAACATAATCATGAAATAGGCAATAAGGCTCAATGATGAAATTTTTTTAAAAAATATGAGAATCATCAAAATTTAATTTTCATTAAAATAATGCTAACTCCAAGCATATGTACGTTTAGTATAAATTTAAAGGTATACATACATATCCATAAACACAAATGAGTCTAAATAAGGATTTGCATGAAACGCAAAATGACTTAATGATATACATATATATCCAATAGTTTTAAACAATTAACATATACATGAAGTTAAAACATATCATCATGAAAACATGTACAAAATGGGAATACAAGTTAAAAAGCAGATTCATCAAAATTAAGTTATACTAGTAATCTAATGAATACAAATGAGCATTAAGGTACAAACGTATAATAATCTATTTGTTGCTCACTAGTTGTACAAGCATATACTCAAGTTTTAATGAAGGATACATTTAAAACAAGTAGTCAAAACGTGAAACATCAAAACAAAACTCATATGATCATTATGTAAATACTCATGTTATTAGAGCTATGATATATATAATAGCTAAACTATGGAGAGAACACAAAATATGGGTCCATATAAACATGGGTGATCTCACATACTATATATGTATGTTAATAGTCTAATAAGCATGTCATATGGCATAATGAGCATAAAAACAAGACATGCTACAAATGAATGATCTAAAAGCATGCAAACATAAATGGGAGTAAGAGATGTTATCAAACCATGAGGGCAACTCTCTATGTCTCCAAACCAAGGTGGTCCTCTCACCAAACTCCCCTTGAAAGTGATGCATCCAAAATAGTCACCGTTTAGCTCAGAAGCATCCACCTCAGGCATCATCACTCTCACGTCAAATGAGAGTCCACACCTACATCAAATAAAATAGGAGTGGACTTTGGTACCCATACTCTTTTGGGTCCATGGGGGTTAGCTCCTTTCCTAACCCAAACAAACTTATTTGCTAAATTTACATCATGTAGTCTATCATAACAAAACTTAGCAAGGTGGCCCTTACGTCCACAATGTGTACAAGTGTACACATGAGCATATAAAGTGTTATGAGTGTGAACGTGAGGAGCATGTGCATGCCGTGTATGGTGTGCATGCATAGATGGAACTTGTTTCTTTCGAAACATAGATTCCAAACGTGTGTGGTTCATGGCACATTGGCTCAAAGTGGAGCCCAAACAATCAACACTCTTCTTAAGATTACAAATATCATTTTCAATTATAGAAGAGGTGGTGTATGCAATAGGTATGCTAGATAGTGAAGCTATACTAGCATGGCAAACATGTGTGTCAATATCATTTTTTAAAGATTTATTTGTGTTAGAAATCAAATCCAAATCCTTTGAAATAGAAATAATTTTGTTTTCCAAAGATTCATTTTCTTTTATAAAAAAATCAAGTTTTGAAGATAGAACTTTATTTTTCTTCAAACCTCATTGCAATCATTTATATTTTTTAAAATCTTGTTTTCATTTAGAGCAAGATCAGTTGGGATTTCAAGAATCACATTAATTTGAAATCTCAACCTTCTCTTGCAAAGCCAACTCAAGTTTTGAAAACAAATCTTTATTTTCTTTATTTAATCTAAAGCTTTTATTTTCAAAACTTTAAATTTTTCAAGCAATTTTTCACAAACAATTGATAGTTCTTCATTCAAAGTATTGGCGTCAAAATGATCATCGCCGGAAGAACTAGCACAATCATCTAGTTGAGATTCCGAAAATACCTCAAGGGAGTCATTCCCTTGGACCATGTAGCATCGTTGTTCGAATTCATCTCACTAGATTCCTTCTCCACATGATTCGTCGGTTGAAGCTTGGAGGAGGTCAAAGTGTTCCACACTGCAAAAGCGGAATCACAATGAGAAACTATCATAAGATATTCTTTGCTAAGCGTGCTTCTAAGTGCCATTAGGGCTTGTGCATTGGCCTCTATATGCTTGCTATTACCAAGATAGGCTTT
This sequence comes from Agave tequilana, assembly GCA_038442645.1. NCBI lineage: Eukaryota > Viridiplantae > Streptophyta > Magnoliopsida > Asparagales > Asparagaceae > Agave > Agave tequilana. Next base: position 98,195 of record JAVJIF010019169.1, read on the forward strand.
CTTGGTAGCGGCAAGAAAAACATGCAAACCTAAGATTTTTAGATACATACTCATCCTAAATTTCACATGTCAATGTTGGAAACACAAACATGGGAGGGGTCAAGCAATCCATGAGTGTATGAACAAACAAATAAGTGTGTAAATGCAAATACTAGATTAGCAACTAAGATCTCACTCCTAGATAGTTAAACCTAATATCAGGAGCGTAGGCTCTGATACCAATTGAAAGTACACCTAGAGGGGTGAATAGGTGTAAGGCTAATTTAATGATGAATAATACGGAATTAAAAACTAAATGCAACACACTTAGTGCAACCAAAGAGTGTAGCCGAATTTCCGGTGAAGGGCTCTGGACTAACTCCTCTTGATTCCTCTGAATAAGAGTTGAGGTGCTATATGAAGCTCTCTTGGTTAAACACAAGTGAGGCACACAAACAAACA
>JAVJIF010019170.1:0-85465 GCA_038442645.1 Agave tequilana
GACAGAGCTTTCCTTTTAGGATTCGAATTCTTTTTCTAGATGGGATTGAATCCAACCTGGGTTTTCATAATTCAGGGTCTCTGTGGCTATAAATAGAGGCTAGAAGGCCTCATTTATTGTATCCCTAAGAATCCCAAGAAAATCCCTAAGAATTCCTCCCTCTTATATAGTTGTAATTGATTGTTGAATCAATAAGATCTCTCTCTCCCTTGCCCGAGGACGTAGGCACGTTGGCCGAACCTCGTTAAATTTGTGCGTTGATTGCTTTTCTCTATTGGTGGTTGTTTCTGCTGCGTTGATTATTTCTCCGGCTGAATCGAGTCTCTGTCGGGTGGGCGGATTCCTCAAAGAGGTGGTTGTTATTGTGTCTCTTCTTCTCCGCGAACCGCTGCGCACAAACGAAGTGGTGTCAGGGCACAACACTTCTTCATTTAAGTTGAGGCTCTGCGCACCGTCCTGGGCTGAGTGCTGGTGACCGGGGGATCCTTTATCGCTAGGGGGGCAAAGTTGATTCAACGTCTGGATAAGGAACAGGCTTTTTGATCCAGCGACATCGCGACTACCCAGGCCAGATTCCTTTTTTTTATTTTTAATTATAATTGTTATTACATGCTAGAATAATTATTGTTTTATCGTAATTTAATTTGTAAAGATATTGCATGTTTTAGAAAATAGTATAAAATTTCTAACAATCTAAAAGATCAAAATTGTTATATATATATATATATAGATATATATATATATATATATATATATATATATATTCTCCTATTTCATTCAATCTATTTCCTATTTCATGCAAATTAATTGAATCTAGAAGACAAACATTATCTGACTACTAATTAGATTTACGTTGTTTAAAAATTCTGTTACTAATTATGAGAAATTATTTGTTTGACTACTTGGTCTAATGCTAAGACTTATTCTCTTTATTGTTCCTACTTAATCTCATTTATTTCATTGCTAGTTGTCAGATTATATAACATTGCTTTGTTATATAGCTTCATTAATTTACTATAATTTAACCAATTTGTCAGTTTACAGATTTATTGAATCTTATTAACATTAGAATTAAATGATATCGATTACTATTTTAGATGCTATTGAATTTCTCTTGTTATCTCAGTTTGTAAACAAAATGAATAAATCCACATGCCTTTGCAACATACACCTTTCCCTATTTTAAAATTTATATATCTGCTCTATACCTAGACTTGCATGCTTTATCCTCAATTTATTGAATGAATAAATTCTGATACTTTATTAATTTATTTGTTGCTTCACGTATTGGATAAAGACACATTGAACACTTCATCTAAGGAGTTGTCAACTTTATATATATATATATATATTATATATATATATATATATATATATATATATGTGAGTTGTCCCCTAAGAACGTTCTCACGGATTCCTGTGAGAACTTTCACGTGAGCCGTCGGATCTGATAGAGATCTGATTTTATTTGATTTGATCTATCAGATCCGACAACCCATGTGAAAGTTCTCACAGGAATCCGTGAAACCGTTCTTAGGGGATCAGCTCCCTATATATATATATATATAATATATATATAATATATATATATATATATGAGAAAAATGTATATCAGCTGACGGCTGAGAGACCCTCTAAGCCTGCGGTTGTGGCACATTATTAGCCACACTAGAAAGGACGCCCCGCCTATTGAAACAGTTGAAATTACTAAATACCCTTGCGGTGATGTGTCACAGTTATCTTAATAATAACTGCGGCCAAACTGTCACCATTTTTTATCAAATCACGAAACTAATTTGAATGCTTCTTTATTAATTTTTTTGTTATCTGATTTGAAATTTACTGATTTTTAATATAGTCACAGTTTACTTTTTTCACATGTAATGTATAATTATTATTTTTTTTACATATTGAATTCGGACAAGGACTGCGACTATGATCGCAGTGCTTAACGAGAGCAAGTCGTGGACTTTTTTTTTTTTGCTTGTTAAATGTAATAACGGTGACTAATAACTGATAGTATAATCGCAGTTTACGTATTATTTTATATATTTGTTCTTCAATGTGACTGTTGTGTGAGCCGCCTATGAACTATAAAATTATTTTTTTACATATAGCATGCGATCAAGGACTGCGACTATGGTCGCAGTACTCACGACAGCATTTTTTTTTGGATAATTTTTTTTGCTAAGTTAAATGTAATAACATTGACTAAGGACTGATACTATAGTCGCAGTTTACGTATGATTTTATATGTTTGCTCTTCACTGTAACTGTTGTCTCAGCCGCCTATAAACTATGAATTTTTTTACTTATTGCATGCGAAGTAGGACTGCGACTATGGTCGCAGTATTTAAGAACAGCAGTCGCAGTTTTCTAATTTGTGATATAAGTGAAATATACAATGAAATATACTGATTTGAGAGGATTGCGATCATGTTCGCAGTATTATCTGTTTATATAGTTTAATTTTGGACTGCGACCATGGCAGCTGTTTATAACTTTATTGAATGCAAACGATCAAACTGTTTTATGACTGGACAGCGACCATGGTCGCAGTTTCATATGTAATTATTATATGAGTACTGCGACCATTATCGCAGATAAGATGCAGAAATAATAACTATACGGCATACGTTTTATGTATTTTAAAAATATGAAAGATTTTTTTACAGATAAAAGTAAATTTTATTTAGAACATAATATGGTCAGAAAGAGACCTTACAAAAAAAGAGCATTAAAAGCTGTTAACAGAAGACAAAATAACGTTGAATATCAGAAGATCAGGAAATCCTAATCCTCGTCGTCATCACCATCATAAGCAGATTCGTCGTCTTCATTCTCCTCGTCCTCATCATCTTCCTGTTTTTGAGGTTTTTTTTGTTCATCGATAAACTCCCAGAATGGATCGTCTCTATCAAGCTCTTCCTCAGATTCGTGTCGAGAAAGCGAGCCTCCAGCATCAGAGGACATACTTTCATCAAGCATGTCTCTGTCAAGTGGCTGAGGAATAATTTCCTCCTCACTAACCCACATGAAAACTTCATCATCCTCATGCAGAGGAGGATCAGTTAAAATATTATTTGATGTAGTGATATAGTCAAAAGGAGTGAAGTCCAGACTGATATTAGATTCACTAGAATACCCTGAAGAAAGAGGACCGGTGGGGGAACGATTGAAGTTGAAATCCGAGTGTTCAGAGGAAGAAGATGGGGAAGACATGATTCAAGAATGAATTATTTTCTGGAAGTTTTTGAAATCAAATTGAAAAGGAAGAGCAAAAATATAGTTTTTAGATATGAGATAATATATTAGTTACAAGCACTATATAAAGGTAAAGAATGTGAAAGAATATGAATAGTAATAATAATTGTTATAGGTGACGGTTGAGTATGGGAAAAGTGGTAAAAAAAATTAAATATTTAATTGAAGAGTTATGGCGGGAGAATCCGAAGAGTTCCTTTTTTCCAGAGGTTTACTACGTGAAGTACAAATTAACTTTTTATAGAATGTTTTTCCTATATCTTTAGATTACGTATGGTGCTCATCTTTTCTTTATCGAGATTAATATTAGTGCATCTCTTTTTTCGAGACTGTTGTTGTATCACGGTAGATAGAATATTAAATACTTCATTTAATTCAGTGTAATTAATATAGTATTTTTATAAGATGTGATATACGCGAACTGATCTCAGGGTCGCAGTGCTAATCTACTTTGTAAACTTATAAAAAATCTGTTACATAAGGCATTCAAAAAAGGATTGCGACTTTGGTCGAAGTGCTGAAAAAAGATTGCGACCTTGGTCGCTGTTCTGAACGAGGTCGCAGTGCTGAACGATAGCATGTTTCGTCTGTTATTTTTATGGGAATAAGGAATGCGACTAGGGTCACAGACGTGATATAAAAAGTTTTTGTTATACTATGACTGCGACTAGTGCCGCAGTCGTCATATAAAATTGAAAGTTATATTGTATTAATTCTGCGACGATGGTCGCAATGTTCGAAAGTTTTATTATAGTATGACTGCGAATACGATTACAGACTTTGTAAAATGGTAAGAATTCTGTTACATAAGGCATGTGAAAAAAGACAGCGTCTGTCTTCGGAGTGCTGAACGATATCATATTTCGTCTGTAGTAGAATTGTATAACTGTAGATATATTTCAGCTGAAAATACTGTAAGTAAATTTTGTTTGTGGATGAGTTTATGCTAGTTTAGAAGTAAAAAAGGGGTATTTTTGTCAATTTGTTTCACGATTGTTTAGGCGGGATTTTTTTGATTTTTTTGACGCCTACACTCTGCGGCCGATATGTGACATATATTCAGCCACGTCACCGCCGGCTGAGAAACTCTCTCAGCCGTCGGCTGAGGTACAGTAACCCCTATATATATATATATATATATATATATATATATATATATATATATATATATATATATATATATATATATATATATATATATATATATATATATATATATATATATATATATATATATATATATATATATGAGAAAAATGTTTATCAGCCGACGGCTGAGAGACTCTCTCAGCCTGCGGTGACGTGGCTCATTATTTGTCACCGCACTAACTTGCGGCCAACTTATAGGAAGAAGTTAAATTACTAAATACCCCTTATGAAAAGCTACTCTTTGGGTAACTTCCGTTATTGTTTATTATTATTTCCCCACAAGGCAATTTTTTGACCGCTCGTTGTCAGATTTAGGTTATTGTTTATTATTATTTTTCCCCCTTTTTTTGGCCGCTCTTTATACGATTTAGGTTATTGTTTATTATTTTTCCCCCCTATTTCTTTACCTCTCTTTGTCAGATTTAGGTTCTCCTTTTCAGCCTGCGATAAACTTTTTTTCTGAAAATATCGTTTTTTTAGAGCAATTTTTATCCTTTTTATTTAATGTCGACGTCTGAGCATTCTAATTCCCCTGCCAATTCTGGTCGCAGTCGTAAGCGCTCTCTATCTGGCGATCTAAATATGGAGGATATATCATCTGGTTCAACTTTCTCTCAGAATATTGAAAATATTGAAGGGTTGACGACATCTTTGCATGCCGATCAACAGGTGTTAATTGTGTCAATTTTTTTCCCAAAATTTCTTAAATATAGAATTTTTCTCTTTAGTATATATGGTACTGCGACCTATTATCACTTGTTCTAAAGTTTCAGAAATGCGACCACGGTCGCAATCTTATTTGAAAATAATCTCCGGCTGTGAAATCTTTTTTTGTGACTGCGACCTAAGTCGCATTCCTTGTTCGACGTATAATTTATTTTACGGAATAGAATAATCACTTGTTTTAATCTTTTTAGAACAAGTCGCAATTTGTTGTTTTTGTCTGCGACCCAAGTCATATTCTTTGTTGTCATAATTCTTACACGTTTCTATGTGAATTATATCCATTTTATATATTCATTAGATTGTTGCACAGTTATTATTCTGTTGTTTTAAAAAATTGCTCATACGGATAACTGCGACTACGGTCGCAGTCTTTAGTAAGAAGTAATATAGATTTCATCTCATCTGCGACCTTGGTCGCAGTTTTAGAAATTATATTTTAGACGTGTGATATGTAAAAAATATTTATATTTATGTAGTTCGTCTAATTGTTTTTGTAGGATATGAATGCACATGGAGAAATGTCTGGAAGCTCAAATAATTTTTTAGGAAAACAGTTTCTCACGGATGTGAAAGCATACAATTTCTACAATTCTTATGCAAGGAACAGAGGTTTTGGTGTGAGAAGAAAAGGAATAGATAAGTCACGGAAGCCTCCTCATGAAGTTATTTGCAGAAAATTTTGCTGCAACAAGGAAGGTGTGAAGAAGTTGTGTGACAAAAGACAAGAGGGTCTTACAGTGCATCGTCAAATTGACACTAGAGTAGCGTGTCCTGCTGAGATGCATGTTCGTCTTCGTTTTTTTTTTTTTGACAAAAGATATTGGGTTGTCACAAAATTTGTTGATTCTCATTCACATGAATTGTTAAGCCCGGATAAGGTACATCACCATTACTCTCACCAGACTCATCGTTCGAAGATTAGCAAAAGCATTATGAGCAATTTGGTTGATGTGAGAATGCGTCCTTCAAATATTTTTCGTGTTGTGAATGCAATGAGCCAGGGAGAAGGCTATGAAGAAGTGAGCCCGCAACAAGTTATTGATTTTACTCGTCAACGTAGAAATAACATTGGCCATGAGTTTATTGCTATTATCAAATATTTCCAAGAGAAAGCCGAGACCGATCCAGAATTTTTCTTTGCAAGTGAAGTCGATAACGCGGGCACACTTAGAAGCATTTTTTGGGCTGATGGAAGAGATATTTTCTCGTATTTGAAGTTCTGTGATGTGATTGTTTTTGACACAACATACAGGACTAATCACTTGAGCTTGTCATTTGCTCCAATCACTGGAGTAAATCATCATCGGCAGTCAATTTTATTCAGCTGTGCATTGCTTGCTGATGAGCAGAGGGATACGTTTGTGTGGCTATTTCAAAAATGGCTCAAGAGCATGCATGGAGTTGCACCAAAGTTGATTATTACTGATCAGGATGCCCAGATTGGTGATGCCATCAAGATTGTTTTTCCAACTACTCGGCACCGGTTTTGTTTCTGGCATGTAAGGAAACATATTGCCGAGCAACAAATACCGATAACAAACAAGTATGGAGAAGAAATGGTCTCTGATTTTCATGATTGGTACACCTCCCGTGATATAAGCACATGCGAGGAGCGATGGCGTTTGATGAATGAAAAATATCATTTAGAAGAAGAAGAAGACAGTTGGTTGTTGAAGATGCACAGACTGCGCGGACATTGGGTTAATGCATATCTCAAGGATGTTTTCTGTGCTGGAATGACAACCAGCCAGAGGTCTGAGAGTATTAATTCCTTCTTTGATGGTTTTGTTAATGCAAACACGAAACTAGTAGAATTTGTTCACCAATATGATAAAGCTGTTGCTGCCCGTCGTACCTCTGAATCTCAACAAGATTTTCGGGGTTTGAATTCTGTGCCCAATTGTACATCGAATCCATATGAGATACATGTTTCGAAGTTGTATACACCGAAGATTTTTCAGTTGTTCCAAAAGGAATGGGCAGTTGTAATGACACTGTTTTCAGAAGAGTTGGAACATGACAAACCTGGATCAAAATATTGGGTTGGTGATTTTTCAGAATCAAAAGACAGCTGGGAAAAGGTCAGTTATGATAAGCGTGAGGAACTTCATGTCTCTTGTAGTTGCTCGTTATTTGAAACAGAGGGTATCCTATGTAGACATATTCTGTATATTTTGTGGCACAATCATGTTACACATATACCGGAATCATATATACTTCAGAGATGGAGGTTGGATGCTCGTTACAAAAACGTTGCAATTGAAAATGGCATCAGGCCTTTTCCCAGTCAAGGCACTCCACGGACGGCTAGATTGTGGACAATTCGTTCAAAATTTATTGCAATTCTTGAGATGGTTGCTGATTCTGATATCCATCTTTCAAAGTTGGACGCAGCTTTGGAAAGATTTGCCGAAGAAACCACTAGTGAATACAGAGCCATGTCAAGAAATTTTCAATCATCACAGCCTAAAACTACAGTTGGTTCCAGTGGATCCGTTGTCGTTTTGCGAGATGGTGAAGAATTGAATATACGTGATCCAATTGGTCCTGTACCAACCAAGGGGAGGTCTAGAGCTGCATCCAGGCTTAAGTATGGTTTTGAAGATTCTATATATCAGAAGGAAATTAAGCATCGAAGATGTGGTAACTGTCAAGAGCTAGGCCATTACAGGACTGGTTGTCCGTTACTGGTATTACATTAAACCTGTTAAACAATTTTTTATAATGATTTATGTTTAAAATTCTTACTATTCTTTTTTTAATGGCAGAAGAAGTAGGGTTGGGTTGCGTCCATCTTCAAGGAATAAAGTCTTCATTTTTTCATGAATTGCAACCAGGGTCGCACAGTGTAGAGAGATTCATGTCGCAGTCTGCCACTGGCGTGTCATTATAATCAGATTTTATTCTCATTTTTGATTTCTACTGTATTATTTTTGTAATTAGTTGTATTTAAAGTTTTACTGTTACAAAATTCTCCTATATAGTTTAATTTTTGTTTACTATAACGTAGACAGCGACTTTGGTCGCAGTGTACGTGGTTAATTGCGACCGTGGTCGCAGTGTTTCTATCTCGCTGAACTTGAATTGTTGCTTTTAAAATTGCCCTCGTCTCTTGGTATATTATTGTAACATCTGAATATAATTGAAGATTCTGCGCACTATTATAATTTCGACAATTTTAGCGCTATGTTTTTTTTAATATTGACTTTCTCCTTATATACAACAGCTCATTCACTGCGACCCGAGTCGCAGTTGCCTTACGTATTTTTTTAGATTTTTTGCCTACAGTCGTAGCGTTCCCTTTATCTTTTAATTGTAACTTCCATTTTACATTTTCACCCTATGTTTTTGCTTTAGTCCACTGAACATAAATTAAAAACTGCGATCTTGATCGCAGTGTCGACCTTTTTGCCCATTTGAATGTATTGTCTTGATGTTTACACCAGTTTCATGACTGCGACCAGAGTCGCAGTTCGGTGAAATAAAATTTGTGACAAATGTAAAGTATTTCAACCAAGAATAAGTAGTAAAAACTATAATTCACACAATTAACCTTAGAAAACAGGGTTCTATATATATAAAAAATCAAAATACAAATTTTAAACTTCTAATCAGATTCGTCATCACCATCATAATCAGATCCGTCATCAAGATTATGACCGCGTTCGCCTTCCGTATCGCTTTCCGTCTCTTCCACCTCTTTACCAACAATCTCCTCTTCGCTTTCTTCCTCTTCATGTATGTATTTTGGTTCATCAATGAACTCCCAGAACGGGTCATCTGTATCAAGCTCATCCTCTGACCCGTAGCGAGGCATCGCTTCAGAACTATACCTCCAATTATCATTAGATGATTGGCTTCTTTCTGGTGAAGACGGTGGAGAAGACATTTTTGATTCTGATTCCGAATATTGAAAGTAACAAGTTTGAGCAAAACCAATTTAGTATGTTTATAATCCTGTCCTGATGACCCTTTATATATTTTTAATCCCGGAATTTCAAAAGGTTTAAGCTCTCAAACCACGTGAATATGTCCCAAATTTATTTTCTACCTTTTCTCAAAAATTGTATACTTCCTAGGTGACTGTTCAGTTATCCAAAACAGTTTAAAAGTTAATACTCCAAAACAGTTCATTATTGCGACCACAGTCGCATTGGGAACTGATAAATGATTAAGTAACTGCGACCATGATCGCTGTCTCGATTACAGTATCTCAATATAAGGAATCGCTGTAATTAAAACAGGTCATTAATGCGACTTTGGTCGCAATACAACTGCTGAACGCATGTTTGTTTCTAATATCAGTACGAATTAATAAAATGCACGGTGTAACAGATGTAGAATGGAAATAATCAATGGAATTTATAATAAATAAATCTATAAAAATGTTTATAAATTAAATCAATAAAACAAAAAATGGCTCAATGAATTGCAATTACTTTTACATTTATAAATAAAAAATTGTGGTATATCAATAAATTGTCAACTGTCAGTCTTCAAATACCATCCTTCGTATCATTTCTGTTTGTTCATCCCAACTCTTCTCTCTATCTGCAAGTATCATGTATGCAAGCTCACTTCTTAGTCTCTGTACATCAGCAGTCGTAACAGTATCAACAGCTGGTGGACTACCAAATGCTATACTTTCCATGTACTTGCATACATATACAGCGCAATCAACACTGAAATTTGCACAGAGTAATCATTAAATGAAATTAGATTTTTGTACTAAAAAAGGTAGAAAATATGATAGGTAAGGAGATGTCAAAAATTTATATACATGTTTGCTTGTTGGGGGCATCTTGTGTATTTTATATTTATTTTTCTCATTAATTTATTGAAATCAATCTCAAAAATCTGTATTAATCTTTCTTTCTGCAATGTCAATAGAAAAAAAATCAGTATTAATCAAATTAAATGCAAGTTTCCAGTAACCGAAATATAAATTTCAACTCACCATTATTCTTGCATCTTTTTTATAAAGCTTTAATATAATACTGGTTTTTTCAGCTGGGACCAAAGAGTTGTAAAAAATCCACTCTTCTGTGTGGCAATCAAATACCAGCAAGGTCCAGTGAAATCCGGGATCGTTGGCACTGTGTTTGTGATTGATCGGGAAGAACATGTACTGTAAATCATCTGTCTAGTTTTTCAACAGCTGCTGCTTGATGAAATGATCTTCCAGATTTTTACTTTTAGATATAACACCGTGCTGCGAACAACCAAAAAATTAAAATTCAAAATGAATTCAAAGTTTTAAAAAAATTTTATGAAAATTAGAAGTCATTACGGCAAGACAGCAGACTGCGATCATGGTCGCACTTTTTCTTAATTATGACATTTTTATATTAATTAATACAGTGACCAAGGTCGCAGTGTTGTTATTGATTAAGACCGCCAGGAATTGCAATCTAGGTCGCATACTTTTCATTACTAAAATTATATTCGTGGTGATTTATATTAACATGGACTGCGACTTAGGTCGCAGTACAGTTGGTAGCTGCTCCTTTTATATTAGCACACATAGCGACCAAGGTCGCAGTGTTTGTTGTTGATTAAGACTGCCGCCAGCAACTGCGATCACAGTCTTAACCTTCATTTTAAATTGATATTGGGGTGAATTAATTTAATTATAAACTGCGACCTTAGTCGCAGTACATTCGTTATGCCTAAACAGCGATAAAGAATATTAGTAGAAATTGATATTACATTAAACCGTAAAGGGAAAATAGATGTTTACCCAAGCTTCGCTCCGAAAGAATATACTTTTTAATCCTCCTTTCTCTAGATGCTGCATGTAGAAATGAATTATATTCGCATCTAACTCTCTACTGAACATCAGGTCCTCAATGTCATTCTTTGTAACAATGATTCCGTTGTCGTTATCCTGATATGCAGTAGAACTGCAAGATATTCAAAACAAAGTTAGTAATTAAATTGTTCTTATATATATATATATAACAGTTTTTTGATAAGATTTATAATAAAATTAATTAACTTACTCAGAGAAGGCCTTGTCCAAGAAATTTTTTATAATAGCTTGTTGATGGGGCTGCAGAATTCTGTATGTTGTGATTTCGGTCAATTCCCTCGTTTTTGGCTGAGTGGGGGAAATCTCTTTGTCGCCGAAACCAGCGGCAGAACTCTGAGCCACAGGCTGTGAAAGAGGATGTTCGTTAATTTTCTTCTTCTGTTTTGGATAAACGAAGTCGGAGTCATCGCGATCTCTTTCAGCGCGCTTGCGTTCTTTGACTCCTCTTTCTGTCGTTCCTTTAGAGTAATCCAAAAATGTTCTTTTTAAGGATTGCTTCTGATCCAGAGTATGTTCTTGAATTTTTTCTTCAGAAGCTCTATCTCTTTGGAGTTCTTGAATCTATTGAGTTATATTCAAAGAAAAACTGGGGATATCCTCTTCTAATATTTTTTTTCTTCTCCTCTTCAGCCTGCTTCTCCATCTGCTCCATAATTATTTTCTCCTTCTTCTCCTCTTCTCCCTTCTTCCTTCTCTCCTCTTCTTTCATCCTCTCCTTCAACTCTTCCCCCTCTTTCTTCTTTTTCTCCTGCCTCTTCTTCTCCTCCTCGAACTTTCTCCTCTTCTCCTTTTCCTGCTCCTCCTCTTCTTTCCTTCTCTTCTCCTTCTCCTTCTCCACTACACTCCTCCTCTTCTGCTCCTCCTCCTCTTCCCTTCTCTTCTCCTCCTCTTCCCTTCTCTTCTCATTCTCCTCCTCTTCTCTCCTCCTCCTCTCCTGCCCCTCCTCTTCCCTCCTTCTCTCCTCCTCCTGCTCCTCCTCTTCCCTCCTCCTCTTCTCCTTCTCCTCTTCTTCCCTCATTCTCCTCTCATTCTACTTCTCCTCCTTTTCTCTCCTCCTCTCCTCCTTTTCCTTCTCTTCTTCCATCCTTCTCCTCTCATTCTCCTCCTCTTCCCTCCTCTTCTCCTCTGCAGCAGCAGCAGCTCTCAGAAGCTCTTCTTCTTCTTCTTTCAATTTTAATTTCCTCTGCTGCTTTTTTAATTTTTCTTCTCTCTTATTTCTCTTCTTTTTTCTTTAATTCAGCCTTGAGTCTGTTCTCAGTCTCCATTTTTTCAATCTTTCTTTCAAGCTGAGAAACATATTCTCTCAAGTACTGATTTTGATTCCTCAACTCTTCAATTTCTTTAGCTAGTTCATCCCGTGGTGGTGACAAATAACCTGTAAAAGTTGGTTTTTGCTTACTCGTCTCTTCTTGCTCAATTATTTCTGCAGCTTCTGACTCCTTTTCTGACGGGATGTTAGCTTGATTATATGTATTTCCTTCTTCTTCTTCTTCTTCATGTTCATTTTCTTCTTCTTCTTCCTCCTTCTCTTCCCCTTCAACAGGAAGGCCAATCATAATTTTTTCATCATTAGAGATGTTGGCCATTCGACACAAAATCTGAAAAAAAATAAATAAATAAAGTTAAAACAAAAACAATGAAATAATTATACTGCGATCAAGGTCGCAGTTTATTTATTAACTATTAAGATAGAATGCGACCATGGTCGCAGTTTGTTTGTCCTGCACATAAATTTAACTGCGAAGACTTGCAGCTTAATACTGCGACCATGGTCGCATTTAATGTATACGGTATTATCAGGAAATGTGACCATCGTCGCACTTTGTATTTCCGGCACGTAAAATGAACTGCGAAACGTGCAGCTCAATACTGCGACCATGGTCGCATTCTCAGATTATGGTCGCATTTTATTTGTACTGCACAAAAAAAGAACTTGAACCAAGGCCCCATTTAAATGTATAAAATTTTAATCAAAACTATATGGTATTTAATATTTTAAAACTTACGATATTTGCGTCAAGCTCATTTAGATCAACTTCAAGCAGAGATCTGCTAATGTTCTGGAGGTCCGATCTTACTGCGCGTGGGGTTTTGTCCTCTAAACCAGACCTCGGCTCAAAAATAGAAGCCCTCTCACATAGCCAATACTGCAAAATGCAAAATTAAATTAGTTTACACAAATATTTACAAGATTATGGGGAAATTTCATACAATGTTGGCCAATTTGATATTCATACTTACAATAATTTGCACGGAGCATCCTTACAGCTCGTACGTGGTGTGCCTGAAGATGTCCATTGACTCAATCAGGAATTGCCAAACAGCTTTAGCCCAACATATTGTTCTCATCAGCTGCATATTGGTAATCTGTTCCACAATATACCACGGCACCGTGCATTTACTACCAGAGAAGAATAGAGTGGCCGACATGTACAGGATGATTATTGTAGTAAAGTCTTGAGCTGCAAGTCTCTGTCTGTCTCTTATAATTTCATGTAAAGTCACTTGCTGCTCAAGCTGTTCATCCTTTGTCACATCTAATTCACCCCTCCTCTTTTTCTTGACCAGAAGGTCATCCAAAGCCTCTTCAATAGATACTTTAGTGATCTTCTTTATATTGGGGAAATAATGTTTTATAACCCCTCTGTCTTCTTTTATCGTACAGGTCTTATTCATAATAAAATCCACCCCAATGATAGGTAGACCAAAAGTTAGGGCAACATCCTACACTGTTAACTCAATTTGTTTGCCCCCAATTCTAAAGGTCCTTGTATCCCTATCATACCGGTCTAAAATACTCAGTACAGCAATGTTTGATTTTAGACCCTTTTCAACCCCAAATTCCTCATTGCAGAATGCCATGAAAATTGATCCAAATGGGGTATTCTTGATCGCCTATAAGAAATGGGCCTGAATGTACTTTTTGAATTTCTTTATGAACTCGCACATAGGTTTTAGGCTCGATCTCAGAGGACGAACCTTCATCTGTTGTTTACCTATAGATGAAGAAAATTAAAAACTTTAGACTAATGATTATTTAACAATTATAAGGGAATAAAAAACAAATTATTTTTAAAACACTGCGACCTAGGTCGCAGTCATCTACATTGCAAACGTGAACAACTGCGACCCGGGTCGACACTGCGACCAAGGTCGCAGTCCTCTACAGCGCATATGTGAACAACAACGACCCGAGTCGACAATGCGACCAAGGTCGCATAAGACTACAGTGCAAACATAAACAACTGCGACCCGAGAATTAAAAAACAGATGACGTTAAATACACTGCGACCATGGTCGCACGACACTACACCACATATTGAAGCAACTGCGAACCATGTCGTCAGTATGTAATAAAAAAGAAAGGACGTATCATATACTGCGACCAACGTCGCATTCGTCTACAACGAAAAGTCCAAAAAAAAAAATTTAAAACTCTATGATCTAAGTCGCACAGATCGGCAACTATAATTTTAACAACTGCGACCGAGGGAATTAAAAAACAGATGACGTTAAATACACTGCGACCATGGTCGCACGACACTACACCGCATATTGAAACAACTGTGACCCATGTCGTCAGTATGTAATAAAAAAGAAAGGACGTATCATATACTGCGACCAACGTCGCATTCGTCTACAACAAAAAGTCCAAAAAAAAAAAATTTAAAACTCTACGATCTAAGTCGCACAGATCGGCAACTATAATTTTAACAACTGCGACCGAGGGAATTAAAAAACAGATGACGTTAAATACACTACGACCATGGTCGCACGACACTACACCGCATATTGAAACAACTGCGACCCATGTCGTCAGTATGTAATAAAAAAGAAAGGACGTATCATATACTGCGACCAACGTCGCATTCGTCTACAACGAAAAGTCCAAAAAAAAAATTTAAAACTCTACGATCTAAGTCGCACAGATCGGCAATTATAATTTTAATAACTGCGACCGAGGGAATTAAAAAACAGATGACGTTAAATACACTACGACCATGGTCGCACGACACTACACCGCATATTGAAACAACTGCGACCCATGTCGTCAGTATGTAATAAAAAAGAAAGGATGTATCATATACTGTGACCAACGTCGCATTCGTCTACAACGAAAAGTCCAAACAAAAAATTTAAAACTCTACGATCTAAGTCGCAAAGATCGGCAACTATAATTTTAACAACTGCGACCGAGGGAATTAAAAAATAGATGATGTTAAATACACTGCGACCATGGTCGCACGACACTACACCGCATATTGAAACAACTGCGACCCATGTCGTCAGTATGTAATAAAAAAGAAAGGACGTATCATATACTGCGACCAACGTCGCATTCGTCTACAACGAAAAGTCCAAAAAAAAAAATTAAAACTCTACGATCTAAGTCGCACAGATCAGCAACTATAATTTTAACAACTGCGACCGAGGTCGACAAACAGTGTATGAAAAAATTTAATTTAAAAAAATATTAGCAAGGTCGCATACATATACATCGCTTTTTCAAAAATACTGCGACCATGGTCAAAATAGAAGGAAATGAAAAAACTTGAAAAAAATTAAAACTTTATCGTTGTGTTAGAAATTTATAAATTTAAAATTTATTCGTCATCTAAAGTTTCAGAATCTCTTTCTTAATTGCGACCATGGTCCCAATATTTAAAAAAATAAAAAAAGACAGAAACTTTCATAAATCTGGAAAAAACTTAAAACTATTAAAATCCACAAACCCTAAAAAAAATTTGAAAATATCGTTTTTGTAGTACCTTTTTCGGCGGATGATTTCTTTGGCGCCATGTGTTGCAAATATATTTTTTAAAAAAACGGATCAAATTTGTGAAACAATAGAACTAATTGGATCAGAATGATCAGGTGAAATTTTAGAGCTGTAAATTTTTTTGAAAGGAAATGTTTTTACATAAGGTAAAAAGTTGTGAGTGAGGGTATTTTCGGAAAATACAATATTGAGGTGACTGACATTAAATTAGGCAGGGTTATTCAGGATTTTGTCCGCCAAAATTTATGAAAGATTTGCGGCTCTGATGTTCCCACGTCCCACCGGCTGAGAAACTCTCTCAGCTGGCGGCTGAGGTACAGTAACCCCTATATATATGCATGTTAATTTGGTGTTTAAATTGCATATTATAATTAGTTCAAGTTCTTTTAAAATATCTTGCTACCCTTGTATTGAATTCTAAATTACTCTATTATATATCCCGCTAGATTATATTGTTTCTACAAATTGAAACTAAGAAAAATTCTCTACTTCTTTTCATTTTGCATAACCTAATTTAAAAGCTACCAATATAAACGTGTATTCTGACATTTTAAATATTATGAACACAGAAAACAGGATAAAAATCTTCCTATCATTTTGGCAAATCAAGAGTACAATAATATTATTTGTACACTCTTAATGTAGCTAAAATAGGCACAGACTTTTGAGTATCTTTAGATCAATAGGATAATAAAATTAAAGGGTAAATCATTTCCTTTAAAGAGTAAATCATTTCCTCAAAATTTCGTATAATTGGTGTTTAGCAAAGAAATGGTACTCAACGTGGTTCTGTAATTAAGGAACGCTAAGAGCGAAAAACCTCCCACCTGAGTTACACCGACCTAGTCAATTAGACTGATAAAATTGAGATTTTGACTAACCCAATAATTCTAGAATATTTTATTAAATATATCAACAGCCTTTATTCACCATAACTTTAGAAGTGATGTTGTTTAGGTCATAACCCTAATTTTATCACCATTTGAACATACCTGAATCTAAAAAGAATTAGCCCTGATTACAAATTATGATTGGTTCGAATTTTAACTATCTTTCATATTTGAATCTGATGTATATAATGATCCGACCATGATAAATTAGTTAAAGTTGGAATCCTAGTCATGTACATGATGATGAATAGCCATGTGCGATTTTGTCCCCCATTTAATTTTAATTGGGAACTAATAAAGCAAGACTGCCTAAATGAATAATTTTTCTATAATTTAGTATTATAATTGAGATGAAGAGACTACCTCCTAATCTCATTATTATTTTAGACATTACCCTTAACTTATAATTATCAAGTTTGGATTTGGCCCTATTTAGACTTTTTAGAAATCAGATTTCAATTTGGCTTTACAAACTATAATTACTCTCTAACTAAGTTTAGAGATAAATTAAATATCTATTTTGATATTTTCAAATATAGTTTTAATTGTCGAGAATTGGTCGAGATTCTTGGTTAGAAATTTTAAATCAGATTCTAATTACATTTCTTAAAATTTGAAAAGTTATATATTTTAATACCTAGAGTAAGAAATAAATTTCCTCGAAATTACCTTATAAGTAAAAATATTTTCTCATTTCACTACTAGCTTTTATTCAATGAGATATTTATTATTGAAACTATATTAATAAAAAATGTCATATGTTGATGTAACTTATTATACTTCTTAAAAATATATTTTTAAACTAAAAAATTTATACATCTCCTACTTAAGTGTTTTCTTAATTTAACTATGAGAATATTATTATAATTGTGGAAAATTTTAAATTTTAAAATTTTTATTTATGAAATTATGTGCGTATATATATATTAAAATTATAAGTGCATCATTTTAGAGTAAAATATATTGAATGATTGCTATATTTTATATAATCATGTACTTCAAATTGAAAAGTCACCTAGAGGGGGGGTGAATAGGTGATGTAGCTAATCTATGATCTAAATACGGAATTTAATAACTTAATTGCAATACACTCAAGTGTGATCAACAAATGATGCACACACAACCAAGCCAAGAAAATATGAATGCACAATATGAATAATTGCAAGGCACAAAGTAAAGAGAGAGATAGAGAGAGAATCAATGGATCAAGCGCAAACAAAGATATGTTTCGAGGTTTGAGCACCCAGCTCTACATCCCCGCCTTCGACACACGAAGGATTTCTAATCCACTAGCTAGTCCACAAAGAACTCTCACAAGGAGTACCCAACTCCTCTCTTTACAAACACAACCTCCTCCTTGAGGCAAGCTCCAATCCAACAAAACAATCACCTCACAACTTAAGGGATTAGCACAAAGCAAACAAGGATCACCTCACAACTTGAGGGATACAACCCAAGGCACAAAGCCAAGCAAAGATTGGGTTTTTAACTTGGTGGTCTAACAAACAACCACAAACAATCTCTTTCTCCCACACAATGATCCTATAGAAGAGATAGTAGATTTTAGCTCAAGTGTGGAGAAAACCAATGGAATGGAAATCAAAATCACAAAGAAAAATCCTTGGGAAAAACTGAAACTAAGATGGAGAAGTTCAATCAAAATCTTTTCCCAAAAGCCATTTCTTTGATTTTCCAAACACTAGCAAAAACACCAAATAGATTGTTCAATATGAGTTCAAAAACTTCTTTTGATTGCAGTGAAAACACCAGAGAGTAGAGAAAAAATTCGCACAAAAAATCTTAGAGAAAAACTCTTGCCAAAGGGGTATTTATAGGCAAATCTGGAAACTAGCCGTTGGCAGCAGTTTTTGCCAAAATAACCCTGCCGGTCGACCGGTCCGGTCGACCGCCCAACGGTCAATTTTTACCCGTTGGCAGTAACCAGTCGACCGCCCCGGTCGACCCAAACAAACAGAGAGCTCTGCTCTCATCCCGGTCGACCGTGACGGTCGACCGTCCCTGTCTGCCAAACGTGCACAGATTTGTGCACGTCGGTCGACCGACCCGGTCGACCGACTTCAGGTCAAGTCGACTTGTTCAGAGAATAAGTCGACTGATTGAAGTCTGGAACAGAAAACTGGATCAGAAAATCAGTTTAAAAATATTTTGAAAAATCTTTTAACACTCCTAAAAATCACCAAAAATAGTTTTATCAATTTGCATTGATATATAAACATGTGGTAAAAAGTTTAGCTCAAATATCAATCAATATGAACTATTTTTGTGTCTTATCATTTTTACCAAAAACCAAAAACTGTATTTTCTAAAACTTGAATTTTTGAATAGAAAATACATTTTGTCCAAAGCTCTTCCAAATACAAAAACATGATATTTAAATACTTTGAAGCATGATGCATATGGATAGAAATCTAATATACATGAAACATATATATATCATAGTTTTTGTCCTTAATTCCAAAATTAAGTTTTGTTAAAACACAAAACTTAAAACACATGAAATAGGTATATCAAAGTAAGTTTGTCTAAGAGTTGAAGCATGCATGTATATAGAACAAATCTAATATACATTAAACCATATAAACTTGTTTTGATATAATATCTATTCATGCAAACCAAGATCGGTTAAACCAAAAACCGAAAACCAAAACATGATACGTGTGTGTTGTGAACTTGAGCTTATCATACTATTCTAATCTTTACAATTTGGATCTAAACACAAAACTAAATTAGGATACCTAAGTCTTCTTGTAGAGCGCAATCTCCAAGCTGACTCGATCCAAAACTCTTTGATCCACCGAGCAAGTGCTATATATGATCTTTGACGCTCGGACTCTTGAATCAACATGTGAAAGCTGTGTGGAAGCTTACACCAACTAATATCTTGATTAATGATCTGAAACTTAAACATCACAAGATAATTAGTACACATAACTACATGAGTTAATCATCATCAAAACTAGAGTGGAAGGCCTTTGGGCCAACAATCTCCCCCTTTTTGATGATGACAAAACTCATGGAGTTATATATGCATGGATTAAAGTTAAGCTTCAAAGAAGCTCCCCCTTAACTCATGCATAGGATAAACAACTAATAAATGGCTCTAGATACTAATGAAATCATAAAACATGAAACATGTTCTAGATACCAATTAGCAAAAACAAATAAACATGCTCTTGATACCAATTAAACTAAACAAATAAACATGCTCTGGATACCAATTAAACACAATATATGTAAAACAAAACTCATGATCTAATGATCTCTTTTACAAGCTCTTGACACCAAAACTAAACATGTTCTTTAAATAATGCTTTTGATATCAATTGAACTTAATATAAAAACACATAAACAAACATGCATATAAACATGAAACAAACATGCATATAAACATGCATATAAACTCAAATTCTTCTCCCCCTTTTTGTCAATCATCAACAAAGGGGTAAAAAAAAAACTAATAAAAACATATACCAATTAAAAGAAATTCTTCTCCCCCTTATTTACAAAACTAATGAAAACATATTCTTTTTATATTCAAAATAAGGAGTCAATCAAGGGATGCTCTCCCCCTTTTTTGTCTAAACTCAAATATGATACCAATTAAACATGTGTCAATGAAGTGCATTTTGATACCAATAAAAAAAATGAAACTATACCAATTGAAAAACAAAAATCTTGATACCAATTGATAAGTAAACAAACATCATATCAATTGTAAATAAACAATTAAACATAACAAATTTTGAATTTCTAAACATAAATGTTGATACCAATTTGAAATTAAACAAGGATCTTAATACCAATTGAAATTATTAATCTCTATCATAAAGTAAGGGAGTGGAATACTAAATACCAAATGAAAAATGAAATACAAGATTTTTCTCCCCCTTTATGAAATACCAATAAAAACTATGATAAGGCTTGAATTAAGATACCAATTGAAAACTAAATCAATTGAAACAAAGTTGAATCTCAAGCTTATCATCATAAACAAGATTTGTGCTTAAGGATATAGGGATATAATAAGCACAAATAAAACATATATATGTATGAAAATTAGATACCAATAGAAATTGATATTCTTTGAAATGAAAGCATACATACATACAAATATATGAGTATACAAGAAATGTCAAGATTGATACCAATTGAAAGAATTCAATGATACCAATTAAAACAACAATAAGATCAAGTGTATATCTCATATTCTTACCACCCATTTCATGTTCAAGTTTACTATGATTTTCACTATGAAGCATACATGAGCATGATCTCCCATCCAACCGCCTTGGATGGTAGGGGTTTTCAAAAATAGGTTTACAAATATAGTATGTTTGAAACTACTACCAAGGAAGAATATCACAACTAGTTATATGAATCAACTAGTACGAGATTCTTCAAACAAGGAATAATAAAAAAAATATTTTTCATGAAGACACATGTAAACCACATGGCACTAAAACACTCAAAATCCATATAGTACAATTTGTACTCATGAAAGCTAAGTCATGAGAAAACATTAAATAAGGTGAGTGTACAAGTGTTGTGAGAAATATATCAACATGAAAATGGACAATCAAGCTCAATATTGAAAACATGAAATTCATCATAAATGTGAAATCACCATAGCAAACATGAAATTCATCCAAATGATTTAAACTTCAAGGCATATGTATGTTATGTACAAACTAAAGTATACATACATATCCTAAACATAATGAGTCCACAAAGGTATATGCATGAAGGCATGTGGCTTAAGGATGTATATGTATAAATGATAGTTTGGACGAGATGGACATATACATGAAGTTAAAACAAAACATGTAAAATAGTGAATACAAGTCAAATGCAAGAATCATCAAAACTAGACTATACTAGTACATCAAATGAGTACAAATGAGCATTCAAGCACAAACATATATAAAGGTCTATTTGTAGCTCACTAGTTGTACAAGTATAAATCTTAGTCTTAATGAAAACTATCATTTAAGCTAGTAGTCAAAACATGAAGCATAAAACGGGAATCATAACCCAACATGAAAATCATAATAATCAAAACATGAATTATTAAAACAAAAAGTCATAGTCAACCATATGATTAGCATGACAAAGACATGTGCATTAGATCTATGATTAACATGATAGCTAAAACATAAAGAGAACACAAAATATGGGTCCATGCTAAACATGGGTGTCTCAACAACTAATCATGTAAAGCATAAGTCTAATAAACATGGCAAAAATCATACTAATCATGAAACAATAAAACATGAGTCATCAAAACAAAACATCATAAGCATCCATATGATCATTATGTATATGCATGTACATTAGATCTAGGGCATACATGATAGTACTAAACAAGGTGAGAACACAAAGATAAGATCCACATAAAACATGGGTGTCTCAAGTAACTAAACATGTATAACACTAATCTAATCAACATGACATATGCATAATGAATAATAAAACAAGACATGCTATGAATAGATGAACATGAAAAGCATGCAAATAAAATAGGAGTTAGAGAACGATACCAAAACCGATGAAGGTGCATCTCTAGTTCTCCAAAACACGGTGGTCCTCCCACCAAATCCCCTTGAGAGTGAAGCACCCAAAATGTTTCTCTTTTAAGCTTAGAACGCATCCACCTCAAGGCACCAATACTCTCACGTGATGCGAGAGCTCCCACCTACATCAAAAAGTATAGAGGTGGTCTTTGGTACCCATTTCCTTTTGGGTCCACGGGGGTTAGTATCCTTTCTAACCCAAACAAGATTAGTTGCTAAATTTTCATGATAAATACGATCATAACAAAATCTAGCAAGATGGCCTTTTCGGCCACAATGTGTACATGTGTACACATGAGCATACATGTTATGGTTGTGTCCGTGGGAAGCATGTGTATGCCGTGTAGGGTGAGCATGCAAAGATGGACCTTGTTTCTTGCGAACCAAGGTTTCCAAACGTGAATGATTTAATGTGCATTGGCTCAAAGTGGAGCCCAAACATTCAACACTTTTCTTCAAAACATTTATATCATTTTCAATAGTGGAAGACAAAGTGGAGCATGCAATAGGTGTGCAAGAAGAAGAAGAAGCTATACTAGCATGGCACACATGAGAATCAATTTCAATTATCAAAGATTCATTTTTCTTTAAGACCAAATCCAACTCTTTTGAAATGGACTCAATTTTATTTTTCAAAACAAGGTTATCTTTCAAAACAAAATTCAATTTAGAAGATAAAACCTCATTGTTTTTCACAACATCATTACAATCACTTTTGTTTTTCAAAATCTCAATCTCATCAAGGGCAAGGTCTAGTTGAGATCTTAGTGAGTCACGTTCACTAGTGATCTCTTTCTTTTCTTGCAAAATCAATTCAAAATTTGAACACAAATCCTTTAATTCATTTTTCAAAACAAGGTTGTCCTCTTTCAAAAGATTGTGTTTTCCAATAAATTTTCAAGCTTTTGAGCAAGTTCCAAATTTAAAGTTTGAACTTCAAAACAACCATGGCAATAGGAACTAGAGCTATCATCTAATTGAGTATCCGATTGTACCTCAAGGGAGTTATTCCCTTGGACCATGAGGCAACGCTCTTCGGACTTTTCTCTCTTAGATCTCCTCATCTTGTTGATAATCCTTGGAAGCTCGGGAGACGTCAATAAGCTCCAAACTGCAAAAGCCGAGTCATAACGATCAAACACCGGTAAAAGATGTTCACTAAGAGATGCTCTAAGTGCTCTAAGTGCTAATGCATTAGCCTTTTTATGCTTGCTACTATTAGGGAATGATTCCATAGTGGAGGCTTGATAAACTAGATGTCCTAGTCTTTTCAATGGCTACTCATATTTGCCTTCCAAGCATTAAGTCTAATATGGTCAAACATAGGAGGGCCATCCATGAGTGCAAACTAAATGAGTGCAAATGAACAATGCAAATGAAGATTAGCAAACCAAGATCTCACTCCTAGGTGGTTAAACCTAAATATCAGGAGCACTAGCTCTGATACCAATTGAAAAGTCACCTAGAGGGGGGTGAATAGGTGATGTAGCTAATCTATGATCTAAATACGGAATTTAATAACTTAATTGCAATACACTCAAGTGTGATCAACAAATGATGCACACACAACCAAGCCAAGCAAATATGAATGCACAATATGAATAATTGCAAGGCACAAAGTAAAGAGAGAGATAGAGAGAGTCAATGGATCAAGCGCAAACAACAAGATATGTTTCGAGGTTCGAGCACCCAGCTCTACATCCCCGCCTTCGACACACGAAGGATTTCTAATCCACTAGCTAGTCCACAAAGAACTCTCACAAGGAGTACCCAACTCCTCTCTTTACAAACACAACCTCCTCCTTGAGGCAGGCTCCAATCCAACAAAACAATCACCTCAAAACTTGAGGGATTAGCACAAAGCAAACAAGGATCACCTCACAACTTGAGGGATACAACCCAAGGCACAAAGCCAAGCAAAGATTGGGTTTTTAACTTGGTGGTCTAACAAACAATCACAAACAATCTCTTTCTCCCACACAATGATCCTATAGAAGAGATAGTAGATTTTAGCTCAAGTGTGGAGAAAACCAATGGAATGGAAATCAAAATCACAAAGAAAAATCCTTGGAAAAAACTGAAACTAAGATGGAGAAGTTCAATCAAAATCTTTTCCCAAAAGCCCTTTCTTTGATTTTCCAAACCCTAGCAAAAACACCAAATAGATTGTTCAATATGAGTTCAAAAACTTCTTTTGATTGCAGTGAAAACACCAGAGAGTAGAGAAAAAATTCGCACAAAAAATCTTAGAGAAAAACTCTTGCCAAAGGGGTATTTATAGGCAAATCTGGAAACTAGCCGTTGGCAGCAGTTTTTGCCAAAATAACCCTGCCGGTCGACCGGTCCGGTCGACCGCCCAACGGTCAATTTTTGCCCGTTGGCAGCAACCGGTCGACCGCCCCGGTCGACCCAAATAAACAGAGAGCTCTGCTCTCATCCCGGTCGACCGTGACGGTCGACCGTCCCTGTCTGCCAAACGTGCACAGATTTGTGCACGTCGGTCGACCGACCCGGTCGACCGACTTCAGGTCAAGTCGACTTGTTCAGAGAATAAGTCGACTGATTGAAGTCTGGAACAGAAAACTGGATCAGAAAATTAGTTTAAAAATATTTTGAAAAATCTTTTAACACTCCTAAAAATCACCAAAAATAGTTTTATCAATTTGCATTGATATATAAACATGTGGTAAAAATTTTAGCTCAAATATCAATCAATATGAACTATTTTTGTATCTTATCATTTTTACCAAAAACCAAAAACTGTATTTTCTAAAACTTAGATTTTTGAATAGAAAATAAATTTTGTCCAAAACTCTTCCAAATACAAAAACATGATATTTAAATACTTTGAAGCATGATGCATATGGATAGAAATCCAATATACATGAAACATATATATATATATCATAGTTTTTGTCCTTAATTCCAAAATTAAGTTTTGTTAAAACACAAAACCTAAAACACATGAAATAGGTATATCAAAGTAAGTTTGTCTAAGAGTTGAAGCATGCATGTATATAGAACAAATCTAATATACATTAAACCATGTAAACTTGTTTTGATATAATATCTATTCATGCAAACCAAGATCGGTTAAACCAAAACCGAAAACCAAAACATGATACGTGTGTGTTGTGAACTTGAGCTTATCATACTATTCTAATCTTTACAATTTGGATCTAAACACAAAACTAAAGTAGGATACCTAAGTCTTCTTGTAGAGCGCAATCTCCAAGCCGACTCGATCCAAAACTCTTTGATCCACCGAGCAAGTGCTATATATGATCTTTGACGCTCGGACTCTTGAATCAACATGTGAAAGCTGTGTGGAAGCTTTCACCAACTAATATCTTAATTAATGATCTGAAACTTAAACATCACAAGATAATTAGTACACATAACTACATGAGTTAATCATCATCAAAACTAGAGTGGAAGGCCTTTGGCCAACACAAATATTTCTTCAAAAGAGTTTACTTCTTTGAAAAGAATATTATAATTTTTGTTGTTAATTAAATGATGAATAATTTTCAAAATTATTTTAAATTATTTTGAAGATTTTAAATGTGACATTTTTCAAAACTAAAGATCGATAATGCATACATTATATACATGTATTATTTGTGAAAGCATGAACATGCTGCATGTACAAAGAGAAAATTATATTCTGTATCCTAATCACTAAGTTAAGACAATGGTGATTTGCTTAAGATGAAAATTCAGTTACTATTAATAATATAACTGGCAAGGCAAATTAGGATGTTTTGCTATCTGGTAAGGAACCAATTTGCAGTCATCTTATAAAATATCAAATCTCATCTGTGACATCATCAATGTCTTAATAAAGTGAATAGAATGGATAATAAATATTTTTCTCTAGTACATGTATAGTTCTTAATGTTTTGAATAATCATATACTTAAACTATATTTCAGATATATTTGAATTACATGTTAATACAAACTTGACTCTAAGTGTGCACTCTATGACATTTGACAAACATAAATTTCTTGACTATTCTTTAGCATACACACAAACACACACACACCTTAAATATTTGAATAGTCAAATAAAATGTATATATGCTTTATCATAAACCATTATGGTATAATTTGTTCGTTTTGAAACTAAGGCTACAAGGAAAACTTTATAACTACCTTATGATTCCTAATGGGGGGAGACTCTGACAATTAACTAAAGACTTTATAGGTCTAATAAAAGGTGTCAAGAGCCATAATAATGTGGTCATGAAGAGTTAAATATCTGACTGTCGCCACTTGAAAATAAAAGGCTATTAAGCCATTTGTCTGACCCTAAAAAACATAAAGTCATTCTGACTAAGGGTCTTTCTAGGAGTATAGTCCTACTTTCATCGAGAGAGATGTGGTTAAACCCATAGTAGAGTTCACTGATAGCGGGAATCTAACGTATTTGATTGGGAGCTGGTTCCATGAAAGAGGTTCAATGTGGTAGTAACAAGCTGGACTGGTGATACTCGTGTGGAGCATCAACCCAGATATGTTTATATCCTATATGTAGCGTTGTAGCTACTACTCCTTCTCTATGGTGAGATGCTCTTATGATACAATTAAGTAAGGATGAGTTTAACTCTTAATAAGTCTAACGCATGTAGCGTGGAGGTATACTATCCAGCTGTAGTACCCTTGGAGGACTTACCTACGTGAGAAGAACCGTGATGACCGCAGTTGGGGGGGCAGGGCTGACCCTAAGAACTCTCATGAGTCAGTTATTATGAGCATGACCTTTAATGCTCAACACGCTCGCTTAATAGATGGAGACTTATTGTGTGCGTATTCTATCAATATCTGGTAAAAGAGGCTAGTTTCAGGCGTAGTCCACTATGTCTCTCAGATGGAGATGAATTCACTAAGGAAGGTTTCAGGCATAGTCCACCTGTCCCGAATTCACTGTATGATGTTACCCGATTTCACTCGTGTTTTATGATCTGATGATTTGATTGTTATTCATTGTGGATTTGTTTTATTCTATCTTCCCTGAAACTCAAGCTTTGAGGGGGACTGTTGGATTTTTGAGTTAAAATAAAAGGAAAAGCTTTCATTTCAAATTTTGTTTTATCAAGTCTCAAATATAAATCAGTTGAGAAAATATCTCAACTGTTTGGATTTTCTGTTGGAGTTATTACAACAACTTGGGTTCTAAAGTTATAAATAGACCCCTCACTCCAACAGTAAGAGACACAACTCATTTCTCCTTTTTTATCTTAAAAGAAAACCTGAAGAATACTCTTCGTGAGAATAGCTTCGTGTTTAAAAAAAATTTATCTTCATTTTTCTGGGCAACTTTTTCATTTGAGCAGAGGCTCTATCCACCGTCCTGGGTTAAGTGCTGGTGAATCGAGAGATCCTTTACCGCTAGGGAACAAGTCGATTCAACATCTAAATAAGGAGACAGGCTTTTGATACTTTAGGGCAGCGACATCGTGACTGCATTCCTCATGCCAGATTCCTTTGTTTTATTTTTAATTATAATTGTTGTTACATGCTAGAATAATTGTTGTTTTACCTTAATTTAATTTGTAAAGATATTGCATGTTTTAGAAAATAGTATAAAATTTCTAACAAAATTCTCTCTAAATGATTTTTCTGCAAAACGAGCGGAAAATACTGAGAATTCTGACACAGGCTGGCATCACGGTTTGGAATTCACGTGAAAACTGCCGGTGTGGGGCCCACTACTCTTTTTTGATTTTCTGTGGCAAGCGCTAAGTAAATTTTTGGGTAATTTTATTAAAACCCTCTTGCTATACCAGTGACTTAAAAAAAACTCCCTGTGTATAGAAAAAAAAAATCTCTTTGTTGTACTGAATTCAGTAGAAAATACTTCTATATTACCGTAAGATTTAGCAACAAATCTCTCCATTTTATTGGAATTAGAAGAGAACACAATTACACCATATAAAATTTAGCAAAACAACCTCTACATCGTTTTTGATTCAACGGGCGTTACAAAATTTTATAAATGTATTTTCTACTGAGATTAACAACATGCATATATTTTCCATTAATTTAAAGAGTACATGAATTTTTAGAATTGTTGGTCATTTTATAATAAAGTCACTTATAGTATTTTTTTTTTTCTTTTTTATATAAAGAATCACTTATAAAGTTACAATAGAAGGAAGTTTTTACAAGTTACCCAAAAAAATTTAATCAAATTCCTTCACCATTCAACTCAAATGCTTTCTAACAATAGAAATTTAGGAGAAATTACAAGTCATGCAAAATTTAATTGTTTAAATATTAAATATGTATCATACTCCAGAAATAAACAATCATCGTCTTCAGAAATGGGGCACACTTGAATTGAATGAGACCATCTAATTATCCATTTGTTAATCAGATCACATTAAATGAGTTCTATGATGTATATTATCATTTACAAAATCATAGGTAAAATGCAAAAAGGCATCTGAGGTTTATACGAATCTCAAATTAGATATCAAACTTTGTTTTTTTTTTTTCAGTATGAATACTCAGGGGTTCATCTTTCGTTAGTTTTAAGTGATTTCCGTTAGTCTATTGTTAGGGCACTCACGGGGGCCCTTTACTCCTCCGCATGTATGGTTATAGAGAAGTGGGGAAGCGGGAAAACTCATTTCTCACTTTCCTTGTTTGTTTTGAATCGGAAATGAGAAATGAGAAAACTCATTTTCTCTTTTTCTTTTCCCTTTTACATCTTGCTTTTACACTATCTTTTTTTCACTTTCAAAATGTTACATTTAATTTTGTGGTCATGTAAATTTCAATTGTAACATGTTGTAGCTCAAAATATTAATTTTGATGTCATGTAAATCTCATGTGCAGTCCAATTACACTTCTAAAACGTTACTGCAGATTAATTTTTTAATTAATATTATTTTATGATCAATTTTGTGACCAACTTTTTTTCTTTCATTTCTACATTACTAACCAAATAGCTAATAACACAATATATTTTTTCACTTACACTTTCACGTTACAATCAAATATCAAAAATGGGAATTGCACAAATCTCAATTTCTCATTATATTTTCGCATTTTTCATCCTTATTTCTCAGTTACACTTTTTTCTCCCACTCCCATCAAACCAAACAAGCCTTATCTTTTAACAGGTGTCTCAACTCTCCCACACCAAACTCATCAGTGAACCATTCTTTCTCTCTTTGTCTTTCCCTTGTTGACAACAAATTCGTGGCGGTAAACAAACCCTCAAAACTAATGGAGAGAGATGAGTTCCATGGAGATAAATTTGTTTGTTTTGGCTTTATTCTTTTTGGTTAATTGACTTTTATTTTGGGTTTGGTTTCAGAGTATTATGCATACCCAGAGATTGCTCCCAATTGTGTTCTCAACAATGAATCTCAAGGTTGATTGCCCAAAATATGAAGCATTTTCATCAAGGAAAAAAAAAAGGGAGAAGTTTTGTGAAAAACCCCTAGGGCCCGTTTGGCAACATAATTTTTGAAACAGGGTTATGTTTAAGATAAAATAAAGGTGGGGTTTGTAACCAGACAAACCCCAGTTTCTGAAACTGAAGTTACATTTAAGTTTACTAAATCAACAAAAGAAATTAAGAATTGTATATTTGTATTGATGATGATAATGCTCAAATATATAGTCATTACAATTATATAATAAGAAAACTACTACTCCTAATACAATTAGTATTACATAATTTTAATCCTAATATTAATTTTTAAACACCACTCGTTAACTCACGATAAAGGAATAATTGTGAGTTTGAATAAAAATGAAATAAAATAAAAAATCTGAAAAATATCGGTTGAAAAATCTAAAAGTTGATGTCGATCCCACAAAAAACTCTTCGAAGACCGGTGAATAGAACTTGTAAAATTTTGAATACCCATCGTAAACTCATGATGGATGAAACATCGAGAGTTTGAAAGAGTGTGAATGACGAGGCAAAGATGTCGAATGGTAGAGAGTATCTTCTAAATGAGGAGAGATAAATCAATGACGGAGTACTTTCTGAAGCTTTATCCTAAGTCTCTTTCGCATGGAAAGACCAACTTGAGGCTATCATAACTCTCTTTTGAATAGTAAGAGTGAACTCCAAAAATTCATAATGTCTCTTTCTTTTGAAGCAAGACTGATCGTGCACATAGTTTGCATTATTTTCATTACACTCGTACATTTATCGTGTAATAAATCTATTAATTTTCTTATCTTAAATGTCTATTTTGTAGAAGATAATCATGGAGAGAAAGAGAATTAACCTAAATAAATACCAGTTAAAATAAGATTTAACTACATCTATTTGGTTAGCTGAGATGATCCCAGATCTAGTCGGTTAAAAATCAGATCAATTCGATTAACTTAAAGATCTATGAGGATATCACCACATCTATAATAAATTAAGGATTGAGACAAATATTCAGCTGAAGATCAGAGCAAATCAGAAAGATAACACCAAATGAAAACCGATAAAATTCAGATTTCTATAAATCTATTTTGGTTGGCTAAAGATCAACTAAGGATAACGTCAAATACAGAGTCCAAATTCAAAATCCAAACGGGATAAATAGATAGAGAGAAGATCAATGGATGAGATGAAATATTTTTGACTCGGATTCAGACTGGATACATTTTAATATTTGAATTATAACGTTTGTTTTGAAAACTCAAATCTAATGATCCAAAATGATCCAGAAAGAAGACTTAAAGGTCTACAACTCTTACGTTGATCATTATTTCTAATTCTATCATTTGCTAAGTTATATTCAGCAATCAACAAGCCAATAAGGTGCAGATCAGAATTGAATATCCACATCAAATCAAGTTTGGAAATAAGGGGAGGATTCAAATTCAAAAATTGCCAGCTCCCCCTATCCTTTGACTTGTTTCCTTATCTATGTCTATGTTATAAATACCCACACATTAGAGGCAGAGGATCAAGCAAAGAGTAGAATAGAATTTTATTTAGGTTTAATGTAATTTTTATTTTTCTTTATGTAACGGATAGGAGAGAAGAGTTTCATGGAGGAATGAGGAAGGAGCTTGTACTGAGAGTGACGCTAGTATGTGTATTCATCTTTTCTTTCATTATTATTTAATCAAAAGTTACTTTTTCTTCTTTATTCTTATTTTTGTTTGCTTTCCTCTAATGTGTTTGTAATCCAAGTGAATCCAATAGCCTCGAGACTTGTTTGCCATTGCAAGTACTCTTGATGGTCTATAGTGATGAACAACCGTTTCTTTGTTAGTTTAGCTTGTCCCTTTTATTCATTGTGTAGATCGAGAATGGGAAAGATCCTACACGCCATGCTTGATCGCCTTCAAAGACTAGTTAAGTCGTAGCGACGGATCCAAGATATATGAGCACGAAAGAGGTAAGTAAGAATTTTTAGGTTTTTTTTAATTCTTAGTTTAGAATTCTACTTCAAAACAAATATTCTCCTCTTTATTTAGTTTTTCTTTTTCTTTTGTACATAGAACAACAACATCATCATCATCATCTTTCTTTTACCATCTTCTTCATATTTCCTAATTTAACTTTTTTCTTTCTTTTTCTAAAACTGAAAAGAAATTCCTAACATATTTTTATAAACTCAAAAAGAAACGAACTTACTTAAAAGCTTTCATTGCTAGTCCCTCCTTGTGGATCACGACCGCATAACCACTTGCTATCGTAGTAGTATTGAGTACCTTGCATTATCTATTTTGTAGTTCTGAAATTCTGTATTTTTGTGTGTAGGTTCCAACTCAATCAAATTTTGGCGCTGTTGCCGGAGAGGGACGATAAGTTACTCTTTTTTGTTTACTTTATTGATTAACTTTTTTTTTATTCTTGGTGTATAGGTTTAATAACAAGAAAATTTTTGTTAGACATATAAGTGGCCCTGGACTCTGCTCAAGAAAGCAGAGCCTAGAAACCCTCAGATTTGCTGCATTCCTGCGGCAATCTGAGTGAACTACTAACTTGTATCTTTTGCAGGTTGGTTGAATTATAAGGTAAAGTTCTGCAGCTATTTATTTTCTGTTTAACTCACTGTACATACTTTCTAACCTCAACAATAAATTGATGTTTGTTAAATGCTAAAAATGGTTTTGCGTTTAGGCATTTATCTAATTTCATTTACATTTTACATTACTGTTGAAGAGTATTGGAGCAAAGGTACGTGTGCATTTCATGTAGTATAGGAACACTTTTGAATTGTTTACATTGCTTAAATGTTGCTTTTCATATACATGTACACATTGCACTAAATTGATTTAAGGGTTTGTCCTTTAAATAAGATAAGATGGGGAAGTTATTACCCCCTTAGCCCACAAATAATTTTCTCACTCAGTAATCCAAGCCTAACTAAAACTGAGTAGACATTGGCCCTAAGGACATCTCGGACTCACTAGGAGACTGACATAAGAGGGAAGTTGATTAGAATTTGACTCTTGCGAAATCGGTGTCAAAGGTTGGGGATTGAGGGGCGAAACCTCGAAGGCTGGTGGTTTGACTTAATTAGGCTCGTTGCTTTTAAGCATGGATACCTCCCACCAATCTTGCCCTTACCTGGCCAATTAATTTTTGGACAGATTATGCAATATACCCCCGTGGACAGTCTAACCAGTTAGGAGTCGTCTAGGTCTAAGGTCTACCCTAATATAAACTAGATTTTTTTCTTTTTATTTGTTTGTTTGTTTGCTTGTTTTCAGTTTTTGTTTTTGACATCTTGGTGATATGGATTATAATTATTATTATTCATATGCAAATAGTGATGCATATTTCACCCCAACCTCTTTTGACTCAGATATTACCAACCTGGCATATCATAACTTTTACCAACCAAGTATGCCGGATTGGTCTTATCTGAATCAATATATGCCCCAATTTCAATACTATGAACAAGACTGGAAAAACAATCACCACTCTTCACAGAGTCAGTGGGGATACAACTCCCCCGAGTCATATAGTCAACCACCTTATCAACATCCAGCTTCATATACTCCTTCTCCCGAGCAACCATTAGAAGAATCAATTGCATGAGAAAAGAGGATGGAAGCCTTAAAAGATCTTGAGCGACGAATTCAAATTCTAGCAGACTCAAAATCTCATCAAAATTTTCAAATCAAAAATCCTTACGCTATTTTTCAATAAGAACATTCTGACTTAGAAAAGAGTACGGAATCCATGATTCAATTCCAAAGTGATCTTTTAAATATGATAGAAGCAAGACTTAGTCGATTGGAAAACATGCGTAGGAATAAGTAAACTCTCCCTACCCAATCTTTAACTATTTCTGGTACTTCTAGCTATATTGATGAAAATAAAGAATCATGAAATCTTGTAGACTTTGACCAAGATTCAATTTCATCACGCAAATTTGAACTTGACCAATTCAAAACCTTGGACAAATTGGCAAGTTTTTCATTCAATAAGATTGAATTTGAATGTGAATGTGACCCCGATCCCCAACCTTGTGATTCAGTTCCCATCTTCAAATCTATGTTGACTCTAGTATTCTTTCCCAATTTGAACTAATTTCCCGAGCTAACATTTATTCCCATACCCATAGATCAAGAAATTGAATCATCAATTTTGGATAGTCATATTTCATTGATGAGAAAAGAATGTGAATTTCAATTCTTGGATTTGGACTCAACTCTTGAATCAAAACTGACTCTCAAACCCAAAGTTGATTTTTTCGAGTTAGTATTGGTTCCCGAACCTATCGTTCTTGAGCCCAAGTCAACCATTCCACCAAGTCACATTCTTTTATTGGATATATGTATAGATTATGATGACTCCGTGATGATTTTCAAGACTGGTCATGTAAAGGGAATAAGTCTCATGATAGGATCTTTCATGATCCTATTCATATTGGGGATTGTAATTATGTAAATAGAAAAGATGTCAATAAATGTGGGTTTCATGAACCACCACATTATTTTGATTAGGTAGTAACGCTTGGCCCAATCCGACCACCTCCGGAACCACCACCTTGAGGTAACATTATCCTTTCCCTTCTTCTTTTCATGCATTTAAGCATTCATTCATATATTGAGGACAATGCATGAGATAGGCGTGGGGGAGGGTTCTAACATAACATAGGTTTTCTTTAAATTTAAAATAAAAATAAAAATTTTCTTTCTTTAAAAAAACTTTTTGAAAAGAGAGCAATATTTTGACATATTTTTTGTAAGAAATTAAGTCAATTTTAAGGAATAGTAGAATCATAATTAGGATTTCTTATACTTGATCAAAATAAGATTATTTGTTTGATTCTAAAGTTAGGAAGAAAATTTAGAAAAGTAATTTAGTCTTAATTTTTTATCTTGATGAAATATGCATGCTTTATACACTTACATACTTAGGGTTCAAAAATAAATATTCTTATGCCTTATATAAAAAAAAAGAAGAAAAAGAAAAGAATATATATATATATACATTTATATCCTCTGATTAAACTGGATACTTGTGCCACATAAAACATAAATATTCACGCCTAAAAGGGGTATAGTTTATGAATAAAAATCCTTAATTTTGTGGCCTTGTTTGCTCGAGTGATTAAGTCCTTGGGTTGTTTTCTCATCCGGTGCCCTAAGACTATACAGTTTGGGTGTCACCGACTAAAGACTCGTTATATAGGCAGATTAGAAAGCCTAATAGAACTAAGAAATAATATCACCAAAAATAAAAAATAAAAGAAAATAAAATAAAGCATAAGAGTTAGAGTTAAAAAACCCCGAGTCAAAATTTTACGGTCACAAAGGTGCATATGACTTAGGATAAAATAATAGACTAGATGAGAAATACAGTTTGACTCCTTATCTTGATTGATAACAAGTTTTTGAATAAAGACTAAGTTTAGAAATGAAAAGTTCGGTTTTCTTATAACTAATAGATTACTTAATTCTTACAATAATACTTCAAATATTTTTCTCTTTCAAAATGTGTTTTCAAAATACTAATACTTTGTTTCTCTTTCTTTATGTATTTTGTGGGTGTAATCCACTAAAAATCCTTACGAGACAAAACTCGTCCTCTAGGAAAATCTAGAGGTTTAACGGCTTGTTGCACATGCTCAGTGCAATCACGTGACCTGCGAAAGTGGTCTAATAATGTTTGGTTTAATTTTGTTGTTTTACTCGAGGATGAGCAAAAGATAGGTGTGGGGGTGCAATTGTACACATATTTTGCATTCTTTTTATTAAACTCCTACATTTATTGTGTAATTAATCTGCTAATTTTCTTGTCTTAAATGTCTATTTTGCAGAAGATAATCATGAAAGAAAGAGAATTAAACCAAATAACTACTAGTTAAAATTAGATTTAACTGGATCTAGTTGATTAGCTGAGGAGGATCCCAGATCAAGTGAGTTAAAAATTGGATCAATTCGATTAACTTAAAGATCTATGAGGATATCATCACGTCCAGAACAAATCAAGGTTTGGGGCAAATGTTCAGTTGAAGATCAGAGCAAATCAAAAAGATAACACCAAATGAAAACCGATAAAATTCATATGTCTATAAATCCATTTTGGTTAGTTAAAGATCAACTGAGGATAACATCAAATACAGAGTTCAAATTCAAAATCCAAAGGGATAAATGGATAGAGAGAAGATCAACGGATGAGATGAAACAATTTTGACTCGGATTCAGACTGGATACATTTTAGTATTTGAATCATAACTTTCACTATCAAAACTCAAATCTAATGATTCAAGATGATCCCGAAAGAAGACGTAAAGGTTTACAACTCTTAAGTTGATTACTATTTCTAATTATATCATTTGATAAGTTATATTCAGCAATCAACATCAATAATCTGTAGATCAGAATTAAATATCCACGCTGCTTGTTTCGCCGTAAAACGCTTAAAGATCCGTAATTCGTAAATGACTTACAACCCGATTACAATATGACGTTTGTTTGGACCGTAATTCGTAAAAGACTTACACAACTCAAGTACCACTCACTTGCAACCCAATAACCACTCACTCACAGCCCAGTTACAGTTAATTTTGTGGTCATGCAAATTTGTATTATTTTTTTGTTAATATTAATTTTTTTAATATTTAGCTGATTGGTCACTAATATTGCACATTTAATATCATATTCTCCTACTTATTATAGAATAAACTCTGCATTTTTCTAGTTAAATGTTTAATTTATTTGCAGGCCCATTCCTAAAGGAGAGTGAAGAGAAATGAGCCCAAAAGCCCACCAAATCCTGACTTAATTCAGAATAAATTCGAAATCAAGGAATCAGGGCTAAATCTTGGCATATCAGAGAGGTTGAAAACCGGTTGAGAAGAATCCTTCCTGAATCGATCGGTTGAAGCCAAGGATCAAAGACCATTTCGTCAAAATCCCGGACATAAACTGCAAATCCAAATAAAGATAATCATAAATCAAGAAACTGGGGAGCACCACCAACAGGCCGCGAAAACGCGGCCAAAGCCGCGTTTCCGCGGCTCTGTTAGAGAGTTAGGGGGAGCGTTTGCTCCCCCTATTTCATATGATCCTGTAGGTTGGGTTTTACCTATAAATACTGGGATTTTCAGAGCCTCCAGGGGACGACCATGCAGAGATAGATTCTAGGCCAGTTTTCATTCTTTTTAGTGTAGGTTTTTAGTTTTCTTTTTATGTAATTTTTAGTTTTCATTTATGTAATTCAGAGGAGATCAGACTTTCATAGGAGAATGAGAATGAAGCTTGTACTGAGAGTGACACCGGTGTAAATTGTTCTTCTTTTCTCTTATTGTTATGAAATCGAATCTATAGTTACTTTTTTATGTACTTCGTTTTAGTGTTCTTCTTCTTCTTCTTTTCTACTTCACTCATTCTTGTACCAATTGCTCTCCAAGTGAGTCTAAAAGCATCGAAAGAGCCTTGCCTTTGCGAGTGCTACCGATAGCTCATGACGATGGATTTGAGTCTCTCTGTATCATTTTATATTTGTTTTGTCTTGATGATGTAATGTGGAAGAGACAATAATCAACTCTTATGGGCTATGCGCTGATTGCCTCCACTTCAAGGTAACATCGTCGCCAAAGATTCAAGGTAAGCTTTTGGTCAAAAGGAGGTAAGTAATTATTTTTAGTTTCTCTTTCTTGTAACTTTTAGTTTAGATCACCAACACCACATCTTCCAAATCTTTTTCACTCTTTTTCAATTTATTTGTACATAGTCATTTTCTGATTTTCTCCACCTTCTCATTCTACCACTTTCTTCCTCACTTCACTTTAACCTAATTTTTCTCTTTTCTTTTAAATAACTAAAGAAGAACTTTAACCAAACTTTGTATCTTAAAACAAGACTTACTAAAAAGCTTCCATCGCTAGTCCCTCCTTGTGGATAACGACCCGCATAGCCACTTGGTATTGCGGTAGAATTGAGCACTTGCACATCTCTATTTTAAAGTTCTGAAATACTGTATTTTGTGTGCAGGTTCAAGCTCAATCAATTTTTGGCGCCGTTGCCGGGGAGGGACGGTAAGTTACTCCCTTTAAAAGTTTACATTTTTGGTTAACTTTCTTCTTGTTTTTTTTGTACAGATTTAATAACAAGGAATTCTTGCTGCAGTGGACATATAAGTGGCCTTGGACTCTGCTCAAGAAAGCAGAGCCAAGAAGCCCTCAAATTTGCTACATTTTAGTGGTAAAATTGAGTGAATTACTAACCTGTATTTTTGCAGGTTGGCTAAATTGAAAATCTGAATTTCTGTAGCATTTATCTCCTTGTTTGACTCACTGTATATACATTTTTAACACAATAGTAAAAAGTTGATTGTAAATGTTAAAAATGATTTAGACTTTGCATTTAGGCACGTGTCTATTTCATTTCATTTTTTTATTTACTGTTGAAGAGTGCTGGAGCCAAGGTATGTGTTCATAGCATTTAGTATAAGGTTCATTCTTGTATGAAATATTGCTTGAATGTTATTCTTTTCTATATACTTGTACACTGCACAAAATTGACTTAAGGGCTTGTCCTATAAACAAGATAAGGTGGGGAAGTCATTATCCTCCCTTAGCCCACAATAATCTCCTCACTCACTAACCCAAGCCTAACTAAAAATGAGTAGACGTTGGCCCTAGAGACATCTCGGACCCAATTAAGAGATTATTCTAAGGGGAAATGTGTTGGAATTTGACTCCTGCCAAATCAGTGTCTAGGAAGGGGATTAAGGGCCGAAAGCCCAAAGGTTGGTGGTTACTTAATTAAGGAACGTTTTTGATGGATAACCTCCCACCAATCTTGCCCTGACCTGGCTGATTAGCTTGTGGTCAAAGTCTGCATTATACCTCCCGTGGACAGTCTAACCAGTTAGGAGTCGTCTAGGTCATAGGTCTACCCTAACTTAGTTTAAAATTTTTTCCTTTGTTTGCTTATTTGTTTCTTTGTTTGTGTTTTCCTATGTGATATGGCTTATAACAATAATTTTTCTAATTTTAATAATAATCCATATTACACACCAACCTCTTTTTCCGATATTACCAACCCGGCATATCATAAATTTAACCAATATAGTGTGCCGGATTGGTCTCATCTGAATCAATATAACCCATGCCCCAATCTTATAACCATAATTTCCAGAATAATTTTAACTCTTCACAGAGTCAGTGGGAATTCACTTCCCTCGAGTCCAATTTTCAACCAACTTGTCCTCCTTATCCACCTTGTCCACAATATTTCTAAGATTCATACTCAGTTCCACCAGTCCAAAATAGAAAACCATCAATTTTGGAAATGAGTATGCGTGAGTCCAAACAACAATCACAAAATCTGATGGACTCACAATTTTATCACCAATTCCAAAACAACACTTCATCTTTTCAAGACCAATCGCAACAAAACGATGAACCTATCAACTATGAAAAGATGCTTGAAGCCATGACTCAGGCTCAAAATGCTCGTAATCACGATATAGATATGATGGTCTAATCTCTATGTTCTCACCGTTTGGCCAGTTCTGATGTCGATAACCATTCTGTTAGAGCTGAAAAGTCATGTTGTTTTGGAAAACAAGGTTCCATTTCAGAACAATCGTTTGAACTTGCCCAAACTCTAAATTTTGAAAATGATATTGACAGTTTGGCAAGTTATTCTTTTTCTGAAATAGAACTTGAGAATGAATATGATCCTGAAGATCAACTTAGTGATTCAATTCTACTTTCTGATTCAATTATAACTCCGGTGTCTTCACCTGATTTCAATCTTTTTCCCGAGTCAACATTGGATCCTGTGCCAATTCATCATGAAATTGAATCACCCATCTTTGATGATCATATTGAACTTGACCAATTTTACACTTTTGAAAGTCATATTAACAAATTGGCAAGTTCTCATTTTTATGACATTGAACTCAACGAGAAATGTGACCTAAATTCTCAAATCTGTGATCCAGTTCAAATTCCCGAATCAATATTGACTCCTATTTTGTTACCCGACTTGAGTAATATTTTAGAGTCAGTTTTGATTCCCACACCTATCATTTTTGATCTTGAATCACCAATATTAAGTCACATTCCATTGTTGGAAAATAAATGTGGACTTGAGTTTTAACTTCTTGACTTAGACACACTTTTTGAGCCAATCTCGACTCCTGAACCTTTACTTGACTTAAGTCACCTTCCTGAGTCTGTATTAGCTCTTGTACTTCCTGACTCCATGTCAATCATTCTATCTTTTCACGCTCCATTTTGGGACAAGGCGGTTGACAAATTTGACTCCGAAATTAATTATGGAATTTGAAAATTAGACAGGGTTAAATTTTTAATAAAAATCCTTTATGGATACATCATTTTAATGAGTTATATTAGAGAGATTTCTGGTGGGTTCCTCCGAACTCCACGAAAAGTCGATTGGGCCGCATTTCGTGGACCAATAAGACCACCACCGGAACCACCACCTTAAGGTAGTATCTTCCTTCCCTTTCTTCTTTTTCATGCATCAATGCATTAATTCATACATTGAGGACAATGCATGAGATAGGTGTGCGGGAGGGTCTAACATAACTTAGATTTTTTCTTTTTATTAATTTTTTTTACTTTTAAAAACTTTTTGAAAATAGTAACAATATTTTGACATATTTTTTGTAAGAAATTAAGTCAATTTTAAGGAATAGGAAAATCAAAATTAGGATTTCTTAAATTGGTCAAAATAAGATTATTTGTTTGATTTTTAGGGTTAGGAAGATATTTCGTCAAAGTAATTTAGTCTTGATCTTTACCTTAATGAAATATGCATACTTCATACACTTACACACTTAGGGTTCAAAAACAAAGATTCTTATGCCTTATATATATAAGAAAAAAAGAATCTTATGACAGATAAACAAATCTAATTATTGATTAGCTAGGTACTTTGGCCTAAGCAAGCCTTAGTATTTATGTGAAAGATGATTAGATAAGTTTGAGAAAAAATATATATAAAAATCCTCTGATTAAGCTGGGTATTTGTGCCTAATAAAGCATAAGTATTCACGCCTAAAAGGGGTTCATATAATAAAATCCTTAGTTTTGTGGCCTTATTGGCTCGAGTCCT
This sequence comes from Agave tequilana, assembly GCA_038442645.1. NCBI lineage: Eukaryota > Viridiplantae > Streptophyta > Magnoliopsida > Asparagales > Asparagaceae > Agave > Agave tequilana. Next base: position 40,742 of record JAVJIF010019170.1, read on the forward strand.
TAAGTCCTTGGGGTGTTTTCTCACCCGGTGCCCTAAGACCGTTTGGTTTGGGAGTCATCGATTAAAGGCTCATTACATGGGCAGATTAGAAAGCCTAATAGAACTAAGGAATTATACCACAAAAAAATATATATATAAATAAATAAGGCATAAGAGTTAGAGTTAATGAACCCTTAGTCAAAATTTTCACGATCACAAGGTGCATATGACTTAGGGTAAAGTAATAGACTAAATGAGAAGTACAATTTGACTCCTTACTTTGATTGATAACAAATTTTTTAATAGAGACTAAGTTTAGGAATGAAAAATTCAGTTTCCCTATAACTTATAGATTACTTAAGTCTTACAATTATATTTCAAATATTTTTCTCTTTCAAAATGTTTTTCGAAAATACTAACTCTTTGTTTCTCTTTCTTTATGAATTTTGTGGGTGTAATCTACTGAAAACCCTCACGAGACAAAACTCGTCCTCTAGGGGAAACCTAGAGGTTTAACGGCTTGTTGCACATGCTCAGTGCAATCGCGTGACCTGCGAAAGTGGTCTAATAATCCTTAGTATAGTTTAGTTGTTTTGCTCGAGGACGAGCAAAAGATAGGTATGGGGGTGTGATTGGTCACTAATATTGCACATTTAATATCATATTCTCCTACTTATTATAGAATAAACTCTGCATTTTTCTAATTAAATGTTTAATTTATTTGCAGGCCCATTCCTAAAGGAGAGTGAAGAGAAATGAGCCCAAAAGCCCACCAAATCCTGACTTAATTCAGAATAAATTCGAAATCAAGGAATCAGTGCTAAATCTTGGTATATCAGAGATGTTGAAAACCGGTTGAGAAGAATCCTCCCTGAATCGATCGGTTGAAGCCAAGGATCAAAGGCCATTTCGTCAAAATCCCGGACATAAACTGCAAATCTAAATAAAGATAATTACAAATCAAGAAACCGGGGAGCACCACCAACAGGGTGTGGCCACCTGGCCACACCCTGGCCGCGGAAACGCGGCCAAAGCCGCGTTTCCGTGGATCTGTTGGAGAGTTACGGGGAGCGTTTGCTCCCCCTATCTTCATATGATCCTGTAGGTTGGGTTTTGCCTATAAATACTGGGATTTTCAGAGCCTCCAGGGGACGACCATGCAGAGATAGATTCTAGGCCAGTTTTCATTCTTTTTAGTGTAGGTTTTTAGTTTTCTTTTTATGTAATTTTTAGTTTTCATTTATGTAATTCAGAGAAGATCAGACTTTCATAGGAGAATGAGAATGAAGCTTGTGCTGAGAGTGACACCGGTGTAAGTTGTTCTTCTTTTCTCTTATTGTTATGAAATCGAATCTATAGTTATCTTTTTATGTACTTCGTTTTAGTGTTCTTCTTCTTCTTCTTTTCTACTTCACTCATTCTTGTACCAATTGCTCTCCAAGTGAGTCTAAAAGCATCGAAAGAGCCTTGCCTTTGCGAGTGCTACCGATAGCTCATGACGATGGATTTGAGTCTCTCTGTATTATTTCATGTTTATTTTGTCTTGATGATTTAACGTGGAAGAGACAATAATCAACTCTTATGGGCTATGCGTTAATTGCCTCCACTTCAAGGTAACATCGTCGCCAAAGATTCAAGGTAAGCTTTTGGTCAAAAGGAGGTAAGTAATTATTTTTAGTTTATCTTTCTTGTAACTTTTAGTTTAGATCACCAACACCACATCTTCCAAATCTTTTTCACTCTTTTTCAATTTATTTGTACATAGTCATTTTCTGATTTTCTCCACCTTCTCATTCTACCACTTTCTTCCTCACTTCACTTTAACCTAATTTTTCTCTTTTTCTTTTAAAGAACTAAAGAAGAACTTTAATCAAACTTTGTATCTTAAAAGAAGACTTACTAAAAAACTTCCATCACTAGTCCCTCCTTGTAGATCACGACCCGCATAGCCACTTGCTATTGCGGTAGAATTAAGCACTTGCACATCTCTATTTTAAAGTTCTGAAATACTGTATTTTGTGTGCAAGTTCAAGCTCAATCATTAGCATTTTTAATATTTATTTGTAATATTAAAACTTTTTAAATCACCAAATAATTACTTTTGTGGTCAACTTTTCACTTACGACTTACACATTACGATAACCAAACACCGTAAAATACAGTACACTTTCCTACTTAGAACTTTATATTACCAACCAAACACCGTAAAACTTACATGCACGTAACTCATTTACAATTGTAAAAGACTTTACCAATTACGACTTACGAATTACGGCCAATTACGACAACCAAACAGACCCCAAATCAAGTTTGGAGATAAGGGGAGGATACAAATTCAGAAATAGCCGCTCCTCCTATCTTTCAACTCGTTTCCTTATCTTTTTCAATGCTATAAATACTCCACACATCAGAGGAAGAGGATTAAGCGGAGAGTAGAATAAATTTTTGTTTAAGTTTAACCTAAGTTCTTCTTTCTCGTTTAATGTAATTTTTATTTTTCTTTATGTAACTGAGAGTAGAGAAGAGTTTCATGGAGGAATGAGAAAGAAGCTTGTATTTAGAGTGACACCGGTGTAAGTATCTGTAACGGTCCCAGATTTCTAATGATCTCAATTTGCATAAACAACTCTATTGATTAACAGATTATCATACTCATTTCTAATATCCCTGAAAAGTTTAGCAGCACCTCCTTTGTAAATACTGAATGTCCAAATATACATTTCATATCACAATAATTTCGGCAAATACCAGCCTACTTATCTTCCATCCAAGCATATAAATCAACTCAACAATCGCCCACGCAATCTTAAATATAATTTGGCTCACACGGCCTCTTATATGAAAACTCAATAATTAAGTATTCGAGAGCACCCCTCTCGGCATCCACATAATAATGCCAAACCATCTTTAACTCCAACTCATTATAATTATAACCAAACTCATATCTCCATACAATACATGGATTCAGACTATCCATCTATTCAACACTAACACTTGCTATAAGTACACGTCAAATAGGATAATGAACATATACAATAAGAACTAAATTACAATCACATAAAGTACAACTCTAAAACTTCTCTATGTAACAGGATTTCCAAGAAGGCGCTTGAAAACTTACATTGAGTCTTCGCCTCACCATGACCTGAAAATATAATAATCTGTGGGGGAGGTGAGCTCAACAGCTCAGTGAGTAGAGTAGGAATAAATCAGGAAATGATAATATATCAATGAGAAGTATGAATATTCAAGTAATAAGAGAAATCTGAAACAGTAAGAAGTCAAAAATCAGAGGCATCCCATGGTTTAATAATCAAGACCCCGGTCTCTAAAATTTCTGGGGACGATCAGACTCTTTTGATTGTACTTCCCAATTTCTTTCTTAGATTTTCATCTTTCCGTGTGATAAGATTTATGACTTACATAAAAACAAATTTTTACTTAGTTATTTAAACTCGTCTTATGTGTACATAATGTGTATTACTCACGTGTCTTGTATTCCATGCTATAATACACCAACCACTATAGTTATGCCATAAACCTAATTTATGTATTCAGATAACACATACATCATAAGCCATACTTGTATAGCATATAATCATATCATACTTCTCATAATACAATATCGCATCACACTTCAAGTAATGCATAGATTAACCTGTACACTTTCACACAATTTACAGTATTTCATTTCAATCAGCTAAATCTGTATTCTGATGTTTTCATTATCATATACGATCCAACATACCCCTAGTGTCATACACTGTATCACACATAGCCATTCATTCTCAATCATTTGTAAAGATGCAAATATATGTATATCATAGCACCGTCTTCGCACTCCGCCCGTGCAATACGGGTCCCTTCCTCCCAATATGATATATAGCACTGTCTTCGCACTCCGCCCGTGCAATACGGGTCCCTTCCTCCAGATATATGTATATAGCACCGTCTTCGCACTCCGCCCGTACAATACGGGTCCCTTCCTCAAGATATATGTATATATAAAATGCAATAACACCGTCTTCCCCTCCTACCAGCTCCCGCCCGGCCCCTTCCTCCAATGAGCAAGAAAGCGAAAGACATGCTTATATTTACATGCAGATAACAACTAGTGTAGTAACAATATGAATATCAATTAAACATTATGGTTTGCTTTGCAACTCATCAGTTCTATTACTGAAGAACTTCATGTGGTTCACTGCATGTGTATACATACACTCAGTTAACAATCACTTCATCATATTACAACAATCTGACCATTTATTATAGTTCGATTCTCAGCTTATCACTTCTATCACTGGGGAATGTATGTAATTCACTGCATATGTGTATGCAAACATAAGTTACATTTCACCTTCCTGTCTTAGTAATTCTATTATCAATAAGATGTACATGGTTTACTGGTTATACAATCACACATGAGTTGTAAGGTAACAGTAAAGTGACCTACGTATCTCATTCATGTAAATTGAGTTCTCATTCATATTATCAATAACTGCGTATCCAAATAGAGGTGTATGTGTATGAGCATGTATAACTGTATACCTCATGTTATATTTAATCACATTTATACTTCAGTATCATTCATATGTAATAATCAATTTACACACAAAATATTATCAATGTCAATTATTCAGTATTTCGTTTAACCATTGATTATACTTTTAATACATAAATTCCTAATTCGTACGAGTAAGTCTTGCATTTAGCTATACTCCACCCTTCATACATCTTATTGTATAACTGATAGAGTTGATTAGCCCACCAATCAGGTTTTTGACTTACTCTAATTGTTCACTATAGATGATTGCTCAATAGTTATACTCTAACAGCACTCACATTTCTTTTATTAAAATTTTTACGCGCATTCACAAGGTATAATACTTAATGATTTAAGTTCAGTATGCAAGTGTAAATGATCATCAAATTTCATAGTGATTTTCAAGTTTATCAAGAGTTTATTGGTTCTTCCGTTCTCCTTTCAGGTGATTAAGTGTTATCATCACCAACCCACATATTGGGTTCGCGTAATTATGTATTGGTTATTATTTGTGGTAATCATCCATATACAATCCATTAGTCATTCTAATTTCATATGACTTGGTTACGTTAAGAGCTTTAGGCTTATTCACTTGATCATAACCACATCCAGTTAGTACATTGAAAAGTTTAACTTTTTACTTGTACAGTAATATAGTTTTCACTGATTGTGTCACCATATCTACTTCTTATTTTTGCATTAACTAACTGACCCTACATGCAAAATTGAGAAGGGCTTAGATGTCTACAGTTAGAATACGATGGTACTTAATTAAGTTAGCATATACAAGATTAACTCATACGCATCTTGCTATCGGATGTAGTTTTGCCTTATCTTTCTTAATTCCTAATGGTTGTATTCATAGTCATAATTAAATACTTGACTTCTAAACTCAAAATTTGTATCTTACGGCCTTCAATCGTTCATCGGGCTAACTTGATTATTCATATAAAGGAACCATCATAAAATCTTTCCCTCCTACTTGTGAAAAATCATATCCTTACTTTGTGACACGGATAATTCAGTCTAATGCAGTATGCGGAAACAAGGTGGACAATATTAGAAAGACTTCATCAACTTGTAGTGCAATTATTTGTGATAAGACTAAATGAAGATAATTAAGAAGAGACATAGCCGAAACTTTCCAGAATTTAGAAATTATGCGCAAAAGATCCTTAAGGATAATAAACATAGGTTACTCACCCATAACCTGATCTAATAGTTTTTGACAAATTTCTCGACTACTCTATGTACAATTCAAGCCCTTCCTACTCATTGAATAGCTATTGAATCATTTCACTATAAAAGTTTTTCTACAATCAGATTTTCATTTTTCAAGCTTCACATATCATACTCACATTTTAAGGTGCACTATTTGTGACTTTAAGCATACAATCTCGATTTATGAGGAAAATAGTGATATATAGAAGTCACATGAATATCTTGCTTCCTAGTACATATGATGCATACAACACTACTGCAACATAATCCAAACGCCTAGGAGTTCAAGTGCAGATGATCAAGAGAATTGGAGGATGATGTGAATTTACAGAATGATATGGCATACCCAAATAATTACCTTATCAAATAGGTGTCAAAGCAAGTAAAAAGAAATTAGACTACACTTGAGATATGTATTAAACCTACTCTTAATGTATTCGTGATTGCTCTTGTTACTTAATAGAATTCTCCAGAAATTTGGTAGCTTGGGAAAAGTTAAAAAGGTGGTTAAATAAAAAATAAATAGTCAAAACGAGCAATGAGAGAGTTTCGGCCTACTATCTCTTCCCTCCAGAGCCAAGATATCCTTTAAAACTTTCATGACTTATATTTTGTAAATTGTAACTTTCGAATATAACTTAATTAAATCTTTCATTATAAGATCATGAGATTTTTCTTTCTTAGAGCATCAATCAAGGCATTATAGGTGTAGATGTTCAGAGTACCAACTCATCTTCTTTGTATACAAAATTTAATGAAGGGAGAGCTTAGGTTTAATTTAGAGACCTTCGTATTCTCAAAATTTCTCTTTAGATATCCCGGGACAAATTTTAACCTTATACATAAATGAACTCGAAGTCAAGTCCTACACTTGAAGGTTTTGTGGGGCCTTTTTCTATAACAACAAGAATTAATCTTTTTCAACAACCCTTATGAATTTCAAGATTTTCATGAAAACACCCACCTCATTGTCTCTTCTATTGTCATAATAACAATAGTGATTTTTTACTTTCTTTAACCATTTTTTGTAGATTGAGCTCATACTCTACGTTATGTAGTTCATATGATTTGTAGTCAATTGTACACAAGGGACCATAATAGCAAGTGGTTTATACCATATTAGAGTTTTACATGAAAACATCTCCAAGTAAACCACTAATATACCCATCTATCGATTTCTATTTTGTAATCCAAGAACCAAGACGGGATTTTTATCATCCATTCAATAGAAGCCCACAAAAGAAAATTTAACACATTAAACATCAAGGTGGGAAAGAACTTGAGTTCAATAGATGAAAAACCATTCATCTATTCAAGAAACCAACACCAATAAATTCAGATCTAAGAATGCTTGAGGTATAAATCAAGAATCTTAACTCAAGATGAGTATGTGTTGAAATTGAAAATTTAGAAATTGACTTTAGGTCAAAATGGAAGAGATCTCTCTCACCTATAAATCCATAAGAAGACCCGTTACCCGTCACCACCTTGAGTGCCGCCGGTGCCACTGCGGCTCTGGCCGCGGCTGGCCGCGTGTGGCCGCGCCCACGGCCGCCCGGCCATAGTCTGCCCTGCGAGAGAGAGAGAGAGAGAGAGAGAGAGAGAAGAGAAGGGAGAAGGGAGAAGAGAGGAAAAGGAGAGGGAATTTGAGAGAGATGGATCTAGGGTTTGATATTAGGGATGATAAAGATGAGAAGAGAGATGGAGAAATATTCATCTCTAAATTAGCACAACCCCCCTATCACAATACATAATACCAAATCAATTTTATCTCTCCTTTTCTTCTCATGCCACATGTAATCACATAGTTCAAGGTAAATCCCAACCCTTCATCATCCCCTCTCATGCACACCAGCTTCCTCTACTAACTCTCTTTCTATATTAAATTCTTACATTTACAATTATGATGATATTTTGTATATATACTTATATATATACACATATATCCCTTTACACATACAAGTCCATACACTTATACACACTTATTCATATTTGCCCAATTTCTAATCCACTAAAATTCTTTCCCACATAAATGTGAAAATATTCATTATACAAAATACTTGATTTCATCCTCACCCCTACTAAAATTGTATACTCCCTTAAATCAAGAGCTAAAATTTTAAATAAATCATGTTAATCAAATATTAGGATATTAATGATCGGGGTGTTACAGTATTCATCTTTTCTTTCATTGTAATATAATCGAATCGAAAGTTACTTTTTCTTCTTTGTTCTTGTTTTTTTTGCTTTTCTTTGATGTGTTTGTAATTCAAGTGAATCCAATAGCCTTGAAACTGCTTCACCATTGTAAGTGCCGTTGATGGCTTATGATGATGAACAATCATTTCTTTATTAGTTTAGCTTGCCCTTTTATTAATAGTGTAGATCGGGAATGAGAAAAACGCCATACTTGATCACCTTCAAAGGCTAGGTAAGTCGTAGGACGGATTCAAGGTATATGAGCACGAAAGAGGAAGTAAGAATTTTTAGTTTTTCTTTTTTTTAGTTCTTAGTTTAGAATTTTACTCCACAACCAATATTCTCCTCTTTATTTTGTTTTTATTTTTCTTTTGTAAATAAAACAACAACAACATCATCTTTTCATTTACCATCTTCTTCACATCTTCTAATTGAACCTTTTTGTTTTCTTTTTCTAAAACTGAGAAAAAATTCCTAACATATTATTATACACTAAAAAAGAAACGAATTTACTTAAAAGCTTACATCGTTAGTCCCTCCTTGTGGGTCACGACCTGCATAGTCACTTGCTATTGGACACTTACTATCGCGGTAGTATTGAGTATCTTGCACTATCTATTTTGTAGTTCTGAAATTTTGTATTTTTGTGTGCAGGTTCCAACTCAATGAAAGACAGATAATACATCTGTAAATCTCTTTAGAATAATCACGGCGGACTCCCAAAAAAAAAAAAAAAAAACCCATGACGTCTCTTTCGCTTACACGACAAGACATCGAGATAATGTGAAATCCATCGATGAAAAGAAGATTAGTTAGAAAGAAGAGATAGACGAGTTTTAAAAGATGTCTAAACTCAGTAGAAGAAAGATTTAGTGAAATCTTCAAACTCAATAGAAAAAGAATATTTAAGAGATTTACAAATCAATAGAAGAAGAGAAGATCGATGGCAGAAGAAAACTTTTGAGTGCACACGACGAAGAGTGACCCTGTGCTAGGCATGTGAAGCGCAACTCACCGCAGGCTCAAGAACCACGAGAGAACTTCGATTAGTGGCAAAAATATTTGAGAGGCTCTGATAATATGTTAAATCAGTTGAAGAACTAAGAATTGTATATTTGTATTGACGAGGGCAATGTTTGAATGTATAAACATTATAATTACATAACAAGAAATTTACCACTCTAATACAATTAGTATCGCATTTCTAATGTTATTTTTTTAACAAAGTTAAAATGAAAAATCTACTCAAAGTGGAGTTTCAATAACCTCAGTTTACAAGGTTTGTGGGCCTCTGAACTTTAGCTTCAGTACTGTTATGACTCTCAAACAATATCAAGTTTTAGTAACTCTATTTTAGACCTGAAACTCTCCCAAATTGAGATTTAGGTAACTTAACCACCTTGCCAAACGAGACCTAAGCAAGTAGGGAAAATGGCCTAAAGTCAACAATTTTATCTGAAAAACAGAAAGAAAAGGGCATTTCTGTCGCCAGAAAACTCACGTGCTCCACATGTGAGTGACTCCGCCAGCAAACTAAAGGAAATCACTTAACATGTTTGGGCCCTCGAGTACTTATTCTGAGGAGGGAAAAAGGCGGTAAAACTTGATATCGAATTTGTAACTTTTTTTTTTACAATTTACCCTAAAATCATTATAAATGCAAAATGACAAACTCCACCCTTTTGTTGGGGGGCGGGGGGTGGGGGCGGGCAAGTGTCCCTGTGTGGCTTTGGTTTGTTCATTAAGTTGGTCGGGACTTGAGATCCATTTTTTCCCGCTCGTATTCCGGGTGGGTTCATAATATTGGTATATCTTAAATTCTTGATGTAAATTCTTTGCTCACCGCATTTTGCTCACAATGCATTCTGCGAGTGCTTTGAGCCGTTGGTTTAGTGTGGGCCTCATCGGGTGGGTGGTGGGATCAAAGAATTTGTATTGATCCTACACGTTTATATTGTTTTTTTTAAATTTTTTGAATCGGGTCAAATTTACTAGATTAGGAGATTCAGACCTTATCCACTTTCTTTGACCGTTGAAACTGGGTAACAAGAAAGGTCTTCTGTTGGGCCCAAGCCTAATCGAGCTGCCTTACAAAGTCAATATCCGAGCCCATGATCAGGCGTACGGGCTTTCAAGGCCATTTTGAATAATACGGACGAGAGACAACTGTTCACAGGGATGAATAAAAACACAATTTATTAATTTCAAGATCACCCTCCCCCTCATATTTTTATTTTATTTATTTTATTTTATTTTATTTATTTTTATTTTTGATCATGTGCTGATTTCCCAAGGACATGAGAGAAAATTTCTCACCTATATTTTTTATAGTATGACTTAAATTTTTAACGGTTTGTCCTGAAGTTTCTCGCTCAAACATCATAGAAAATTCACTTAGTTTTTTTTTTTTTTCTACACATCGGGAGTCGAACTGGAGATCACTAGAGAGCAAACTTATAACATATTTGTGACAAGAGACTGAACTTGTCGATATGTATTTCAGCTAGTTGCAGCATCTCTAGGACAACCGTAGCATATCTCACCATTTTCCTAAAGAAAATAGGATATCTCACCAATAAATGGCTAATTTCACGTGGAAGTAGCATTCAGTTTTTGAAATTCACGTCGTACATAGATTACAAATAGCATGATACATGAACGTACTATTTATTATTTCATAACAAACTTGCATGCTCACCGAAGTGATGTTGACAAATTGGGTTGAAAATTCCACAGACAACTTGTTGACCGTTGACAAATTGCTAACAAATTTCTTACATAAATTCCTTAGAAAAGAATCTCGTATTTGATATTCCTTATTATTATTGAGAAAATTTCTATTTTTTTTTTTTTGAGTAGGTGTAATAAATTTCTTTACTAACATAACTCTAATGGAGTGACATGGTACCACCACCACTCACTGGTTTTGAAGATTTTAATCTTAAAAGACTGATGATGAAATATGAAAAATTGAGTTTCGACCTACTTGGGTGCGAGGCTGAGGTCAACTCTGGTCCTCGTGTTTTGAAGCTGGAGGGGAATGCTGCAGGAGTCTGAGACAACCGGCGAGACAGAATCGCTAAGGAGTCGGGTCTTCATTCCACAAGTCATTACTGTCATTCTGTAGCCGTTTTCGGGCCTTGTGGGCCGGCCCCATAAATCCTTGCAGAGATAATTTTAAAGCCATGAAAGTTCTTAAATCAACAAGTGCCCTTGAAACAATTAATTTCTTCTGAAAAAGAATTTTTTTTATCATACAAGTTTGTTGTAGAACCCTACAAACTCCCCTTCAATCTAGAAAAACAAAACAAAATAAAAAAAAAAACCCTAATGAACATAGGTAAAAAAAAAAACAAATCTGAACCTACTTTAAAAGAAAAATTTATGACTGATCTCAATCATGTAAAATTTGAGATTCAAAGAGAATCTTAATTAATCAAAACATATTAAAATAATAAAATATAAAAAACAAGTAAAAACATTGGAGTTGAGAACACCTTAAATATTGTTATTGCTATTGACTCTCTCAAAGTCTCAAGTAGTAAAAAAATAATAATCAGATGCTGTATTTTGAGGATCGAATTTCATACTCGAATAAACCAGCTAACTTTTTATAATGCGCACCCATATCCTATGAACAAAGTTCTTATAAATTGTGATCTAAATAGTAGAAATATCAAATTTATGTGTTCCCTTGTTGGGTATATTGCTCTCCTCATTTGTTCTCCCCAAATGCAAAAGCCTTCTCATAAAAAATTTCTAATGAAACCCATGTCACTCAACTACTGAGCTTCCACAACACACCCTTGTGATTGTGTCCCTTCACCTCAATCCTTTTCAAAGAATATATCCTCCTCTTTGCTTAGCCGCTAAGAGAATTAGAGAGAGAGTGGCATGTCACTGATTTGCACACTTTTTAACCAATATTATTCCTGTCAGAACTCAGAAGTGCTCTCAGAATCATGGTCTCCTTTCCTATCTGAATAAACAGCCCACTTGATCAGTTCAGTTCAGCATCTGGTTTCTGTGATCACGTCATCGTTCATGATGGGATCACAAAAAGCAACCAGGAGCAGGTCAAGATACTTATGAAACAATGTTGTTTGCAGTGATCGCTGGTGTAGTTAAGAAATGTTTGTTCTCCAAACCACAAGAAGCCCGTCTTTTTTTGCCTCAAGCTCGAATTAGAAGCCTACTTTTTGTAATCCAATCCATGCAACAAAGCCTTTTTTAACAAGTGTTTTTAATCAGTCACATCGGCCGGGGCCTGTTGGGTAGGGAACCGGTCCATAGAAAGCTGATCGCTGTCAGTTTTCTGTTGGAAAAATATGAGCTAGACAACAGTTAGAAATTCAGTTGTTTTTCTCTCATTTTAAGAGGAAAATACTGACAACCTAAAAAGAAAAACTGATAGTTTTCTTAGATTTTTTTTTTCCTGTCAAACAAACAATTCAGTGTGCATGAGACCCACACAATTTAAAGAAAACTCTAATTTTCAGCTGACTTTCTATCAAATAAACCAGCCCTGAGAGACAGCCTATGAACATATGAGATCTCGAAACGCCTTTAGAAATTAGAATAAAGTTGGGAGGCTGAGTATGACAGTATTATCACAAGATAAAGTAGGAACAATCAAATATTAATATTGCATATCTGTCCTGCATGCCAATATTCCTAGCATGTGGGTTTTTAATTTACTTACAATCAAATATTAATGTTGCATATTTGTTCAATATTTTTGTGGGGTAATGTTTTGAGAAAATTTATTCAATGTGATGTTATTTTATTATATATCCATAACACTCGCTATAAGTTGAGTGTTTTTTATATAAAAAAAAATGCTATTACATCTTGTTTCAGAAATCACTCTATCATTCATATGGAACAAATTACACAAATTACATTAGACAAACACATTTATTATTATTGGATTCTGCGATCAATCTGACAACTAATCAATATCACTGAAATATCAACAATCTAATTGGCCAGGTCGGTAAATATCAGGTGGGAGGTTTTCGTTCAATAGAATGTTTCTTAATTTAAGAACCGCCTTTCAATTTCCTTCCTTGGTTAAACAGCAATTAGACTGGTATAAATCAGTCTTAATATACTGAATATCAGTATATCCCCTGTGTAAAGAAATTAATTCACTTATACAGTACTTTGGAGTGAGGTACGCTTAAAACGAATCTCCTTATGACAATTACGTCCCCCGCACCGGTGCTAACGGGTTACTGGACGCTAGTCTCCCAAGATACAATACTCCTTCTCGGTATTTGGATAGCACTACCAAATCACCAATACGGTCGAACCGTAGTTAATCAGTACCTTCACAGGATTATTGAAGCAGTGGGACAAAGATAAAATTTCGGGAGAATATTTGCCTTTACTTTGGAGGAGCACCCACTGTAGAGGAAGAAGGAAGGTAGAAGAATAGTCTTCTTCGGAAGTCCAAGATTCAGATAACAATTCTATTAAAGAATCTGTTGAATTTTCTGAGCCCTCTTTCAGAACGAATTTTTGCAGAATCTCTTTTGGAAGCCGCTTCGGAAACTGAGTTACTGATTTCCCACTTCCCTTTTTTGGAAGTTACTGAAAGACTGAGAGAGAGAGAGAGGATCTTCTTCAGACAGAACTCAGTGTTTTTGGTTGGTGTGTTTTCAATTGAGAATACGGAGCCCTATTTATAGCGCTTTGGGAGGGGCAATCTGGTTCGAACCCAACGAACAGTTGCAACGGTTCGGTTCAACCGTCGCGACGGTTTACAGACAGCCGTTAGCGGGGCGGTTTGGATCAGGATAGCGAAGCGGGTCCGTTGGCAGGGCGGTTCGGATCCGGATAGCGGAGCGGGTATGCTCGTAACCCGTACCCGTGAGACCCGGTTCAAAAAGAACCGCCGCCGCCGCCAGCGGCGGCGCGCGCGCATGTGCGGGCATGGTTCCCTCCCAATCGCGCGCGAAAACTCCAAGTACCCAAAGGGCATGCCCTTTGTTCCCAATTTTCTCTATTTAAACACTACAAACTTCCATCCCATGGCCAATGTGGGACTAAATGCCTTTATCTACCTTTAGTCCCATTTTGATTTTGAATTAGGCAATCTTTAGACTTGAATATCTCATTCATTCGAAGTCGGAATTGAACATGTGAATATACTACGTTCATCCCCAATGGAAGGAGAACACACTCCAACCATCATCCAATTGATTCAATCAACGGATCTCGTCATAATTCAATTCAAAGATTCACATATATTCTTCATATTCTCAATAATCCCCCACAATGAATGGAGATTCAAGGAATTGACACACAAAGAGACTAACTCTATTGTGAAAGATACTTTAGAAAAAAACTGCATCAGGAAAGGTGAACTAGGTCTTGAACCTTCCACAGCGAAAGCTTTATCAGACTTACTGGCTAATCAGTGAATTAGGTCTTGAACTGTTAGCCGTCACAGTGACTTTCCAAATCAACTTTGGTTCTCGGTTGTGTCCATTTTGGCCCTAGACATTCTTAGTTTCAGAGAGTATCTTTAGGGAATAACAGCCTCCATAGAAATTCCCAAAGAGCCGACCCAACTCTATACTCACATAAGTGATCGTCCTATTAAGAGTAGTTTACTCTATTCTACTTGTTTAGAAACAAGATATAGACATCATTAAAAGCGTTAAGCTTATCCTTAATCTACTTGTAGAAAAGCACTTATGTGCACCGTAGGAATGGATTGGAGTCAAGCTCCCAAGTGCTTACTTGATGAGTCAATCATAACTAGTTTTTCCTCTTGAACTTAGTCCGTGGGATCTCCAGTCGCTAAGTGAGGTTTTCATTAAGCTGACTCGGTAAGGTTAGGCTTTTAGACCCATTCCCCTCGATGCGCAGTTTATACGCTCTCCACTTAGACGTTTAGTAAGCGGATCCGCTAAATTATCTTTTGACGGTACAAACTTAATAGAGATAATTCCATTTGAGAGCAACTGCTTAACAGTATTATGTCTACGACGAATATGTCTAGACTTACCGTTGTATATAACATTTTGTGCCCTAGATATAGCTGCTTGATTATCGCAGTGTATGCATATAGCAGGCACTGGCTTTTGCCATAATGGTATATCTTCCAAAAATTGTCGAAGCCATTCTGCTTCTTCTTCGGCCTTATCTAAGGCTATGAATTCCGATTCCATAGTGGAACAGACAATACATGTTTGCTTAGAAGATTTTCAAGATACCACTGCTCCTCCTAGAGTAAATACGTATCCGCTAGTTGATTTTGATTCCTCGGAATCTGCAATCCAATTAGCATCAGTGTATCTTTCAAGTACAGGTGGATACTGTCCATATCTCAAGGCATATTCCTTGGTATGTGATACGTAACCCAATACTCGTAGTAGAGCAGTCCAATGTTGATCACTAGGATTACTAGTGTATCTGCTTAACTTGCTTACAGCGTAAGCAATATCGGGTCTAGTGCAATTCATCAAATATATTAGACTTCTGATAATCTGAGAATACTGCAACTGGCGTATTCCAGTTCCTGTATTTTTATGAAGGTGGACGTGTGGGAGAAAAGGATTTGTATTCTCTTTTATCCCATGATCCTTGAATCTTTCTATCATCTTATCCACGTAGTGAGATTGAGATAGACTGATTCCATCTGGTGTTCTGGTGATTTTAATTCCTAAAATTATATCAGCAACCCCCAGATCCTTCATGTCAAATCTGTTGGATAACATTCTTTTAGTGGACTTAATAATTTCAATATTAGTCCCAAGTATCAACATGTCGTCTACATAAAGACAAACAATGATACATGCATTTCCAACTGTTTTAGTGTAAACACACTTATCGCATTCATTGATAGTGAATCCATCTTTGATCATGACACTATCAAATTTCTCATGCCATTGTTTTGGAGCCTGTTGTAGACCGTATAAGGATTTTACCAATTTACACACTTTGTGTTCTTGGCCCTTGACTATAAATCCTTCAGGTTGCTCTATATATATTTCTTCATTTAATTCACCATTTAAGAATGCAGTCTTGACATCCATTTGATGGATATCTAAGTTATGCAATACTGCAATTGCAATCAACATCCAAATGGATGTTATTCTTGTTACTGGTGAATAAGTATCGAAGTAGTCAAGTCCTTCTTTTTGTCAATAACCCTTGGCTACTAATCTAGCCTTGTACTTATCGATGATCCATCGGGTTTTAATTTTCTTTTGAAAATCTACTTACACCCAATTGGTTTACTGTCAGGAGGCAAGTTTGCAATTCCCAAGTATGATTACTTAGTATGGATTCAATTTCGCTATTTATAACTTCTTTCCACATTTGTACTTCTGGGGTTGACATAGCCTCTTTAAATGTTTGAGGCTCACTTTCAATAGCATATGCTATGAAATCTGGACCAAAAGATTTTGAGATTCTAGATCTCTGACTTCTTCTTGGTTCAATTTTCGCATTAACAGTCGGTTCCTCGGGGCTTTCGTCCCTGAAGGCCATCTCATATATTCTTTTCCCAGAAGTCTTATCTGTTTCCCGTTTATATGAAAAATATCTTCAAAGAACACATCATCTCTAGATTCGATAATCATGTTTACATGAATATCTGGTATTTCTGATTTATGAACCAGAAATCTGTAGGCACTACTATGCAAGACATAGCCTATGAATGTGCAGTCCATAGTTTTTGCTCCCAACTTAGTTTTTTTAGGTAATGGTGCTAGTACCTTTGCAAGGCACCCCCACATTTTGAGGTAATGGTAGTAAGGTGTCCTTCCATGCCATAACTCAAATGGTATAACACCAAGTTTCTTGTGGGGTATTCTGTTTAGAATATAATTTGCAGTTAACAGAGCTTCCCCCCATAAGTTCTGCGGAGCTCCAGAACTTACGAGCATGGAATTGATCATCTCCTTCAAAGTTCTGTTCTTCCGTTCAGCAATTCCATTTTGCTGAGGAATATATGGTGCTGTTGTTTGATGGATTATACCAAATTTAGCACATAACTCACTAAAATCATTTAATTCATATTCTCTGCCTCTATCGGATTTTAGAATCTTGATATTCTTGTTGAGTTGATTCTCAACTTCGGCTTTATATGTTATAAACATATTTATTGCCTCATCCTTACTGTTTAAAAGATACACATAACAGTATCTTGTATAGTCATCAATTTAAGTAATAAAATACTTTTTACCGCCTTTAGTTGGCATAAACTTCAAGTCACACAGATCGCTATGAATTAACCCTAAAGGTTCTGTATTTCGATCAATTGAGTGAAATGATTTTTTTGCTAACTTGGCCTCAACACAAATCTCACACTTGCGAATTTCTTCTAAGTTGAGTTTAGGAATATATCCTAGATTAGACAAGTTCTTTAATGACTTGTAATTTACATGCCCTAATCTAGCATGCCATAAAATAGGAGACTCAAGCAAATAAATAGAAGATTTTCCTTTATTTATAAGCTTTGGGTACAAATACACAGACTTTTTATCTACCACTGCAACATTGGCTTTAAAAAGTCCATCAACAAGATAACCCTTTCCCACATACATCCCACCCTTAGTAAGTACAAATTTATCTGATTCAAAAACCATTCTAAATCCTTTCTTACTGAGTATTGATCCAGAGATCAAATTCTTGCGGATATCTGGAACATGTAGTACATCGTTCAGAGTAAGCTCTTTTCCAGATATCTACTTCAGGATGACCTTACCTTTTCCTTCAACCTTTGAGACGGCTGAGTTTCCTATGAATAATTGCTCATCTTGCTCTAGTTTTTGATATTTAGAGAATAATAATTTCTCAGAGCAGATGTGCCGAGTAGCCCCAGTGTCTACCCACCAATCCTTATTGTTGGTTGTCAGATTCACTTCTGACACCACAGCGGAAAGGCTTGGCGACGCATGGTCGGTCAAGTTTGCTTGTGGATAGTTCTTCTTGTTCTTTTTGAGACGGCTGCGACATTCATTCGCCTTATGCCCTTCTTTGTTGCAGATATAGCAGGTTCCCTTGAAGCGCATGTTCTTGCCTTTTTGGACCTTGCCTTTGTACCCCTGGGAAGTCTTCTTCCGCTTTAAGCCTTTGGAAGTAGACTCTTTCCCCTTTGAGTCTTCGATCACATTGACTTTTGTTTCATAGGAGTTCTTACTGCTCCTTTTCTCGGACTTTCTGTTGTCCTCCTCGATTCGAAGCCTCACAATGAGATCTTCCAACTTCAGCTCCTTTCGCTTGTGCTTCAGGTAGTTCTTGAAATCTCTCCACGCAGGTGGGAGTTTCTCCACGATAGTAGCAACTTGAAAGGTTTCAGGTAGAATCATAACTTCGGCTTCTATCTCGTGCAAGATAAGTTAGAACTCTTGCACTTGACTGATTACAGTTTTACTGTCCACCATTTTGTACTGCAGAAATCGTCCTACGACGAACTTCTTGGTACCAGCATCCTCAGTCTTGTACTTCTTGTCAAGACTGGCCCATAACTTCTTTGCCGTTGTGATGGGACTGTAGACATTGTAAAGAGAGTCATCCAGTCTATTTAAAACATAATTTCGGTAAAGGAAGTCACCTTGAGTCCATGCATCGACTGCAAGGACTGAGTCCCGATCAGTTTTGAGTTCTGGTGGATCTTCTTGCAGGAATTTGGCCAGATGAAGAGTGGTCAAGTAGAAGAGCATCTTCTATTGCCACCTCTTGATTTCTGTGCCGTCAAATTTTTCTGACTTCTCCGGCTTCGGGTTAGGAAGTGGAGTACGCATCAAAGCTTGTAGCTGCATGTTTGGTGTCTTGCTAGAGCTATCTTGATTAGTCTCTGACATTTTCTGCAAGTTCAAGCAGAACAGAAGTAAGAAACTTCAATATACATAATTGTCTTAAGATTGTTGGATTCTGGGATCAATCTGACAACTAATCAATATCACTGAAATATCAACAATCTAATTGGCCAGGTCAGTAAATATCAGGTGGGAGGTTTTTCGTTCAATAGAACGTTTCTTAATTTAAGAACTACCTTTCAATTTCCTTCCTTGGTTAAACACCAATTAGACTGGTATAAATCAGTCTTAATATACTAAATATCGGTATATCCCCTGTATAAAGAAATTAATTCACTTATACAGTACTTTGGAGTGAGGTACGCTTAAAGCGAATCTCCTTAAGACAATTACGTCCCCCGCACCGGTGCTAACGGTTTATTGGACGCTGGTCTCCCAAGATACAACACTCTTTCACGGTATTTGAATAGCACTACCAAATCACCGATACGGTCAAACCGTAGTTAATCAGTACCTTCACATGATTATTGAAGCAGTGGGACAAAGACAAATTTTGGGAGAATATTTACCTTTACTTTGGAGGAGCACCCACTGTAGAGGAAGAAGGTAGAAGAATATTCTTCTTCGGAAGTCCCAGATTCAGACAACAATTCTATTAAAAAATCTATTGAATTTTCTGAGCTCTTTTTCAGAACGAATTTTTGCAGAATCTCCTAACGGGTTCGATTCCCGACAACGGCGCCAAAAACTTGATCGGGGCGGAACTAGCACTCAAAAGTGGGTATTTATGAAATCAATGAAAAAGCTCGTATGTGCTAATGTTCCCTCGAACTTCCGTTATAGCATTGGCTCAACAGGTCGAATCCACAGAGACGGAAGGCGATAGAAGCATTAACAGTCTCTATTCACATGTTATGTTAACAGTTCTTCTTTGTTAAAAGAATTAGAAAAAGAAAATAAAAGAAAATAAAAGGAAATCAAGCATGTGGTAGGTGGAGAAGGCGATGAAAATGGCGAAGAAAACAAAACACAAGTGGTTTGGAAAATAAAATAGAAGAGAAGATGAAACAAAGGTGAACTAAGAGGATGGTGAAAACATCGATAGAAAAATGAGAAAAAAGATTTTGGAAATAATTTTCATAACAAAGTAAAAGAAAACTCATGGCTACTAACTACTAATTGCTCCACTAACCATGCTAACCTCTTAGTGATAGTTGTCTCACATGGATCCTTGGCCATCACTAATCCTTGGCTTCAAGAGACGATACAAAGCATGGTCCATAAGATTGATCTTTTACATTCAAACAACACATCCGTACCACTAATAAGTTGCAAGCTACTTGTTAAATCATCAAAACCGGTTAGAGGTAAGCATGAAATAAAGAAGACATTGCAAGTAGCAAGTTAGTAGATTAGGTGTTAGAAATGTTAGAATGTTAGAATCCATCATCATGAGTCATCAATGACTCTTGCAAGAGCAAGGCATTGTAGAGGCTATTAGATTCATGTGGATTATCAAGTAAGTGGTTAGATGGTTAGTAGTTAGTAGTTAGATTGCCATGAGAAGAAGAAAAATTAGCAAAGCATCATGTAGAGATGGAGAAGATTATATTAGAGAAGAAAGGAGGCACCTTTACATAGATTGTCACCATCTATTACATCAATCTCTCTCTATCTCTCTCTGAATCTCTCAGCCCTACTACAAGATCTAAGAAGAAAAGAAAATACAAAAGAAATGAAATGAAGAACACCTACCTACACTACACTAAAATATAGAAACCCTAACCTAAAATCAAAAACTACTCCTAAAAGTAAAAACTGCTTCGTTCTGGACCTATGTAGGGGATTTATAGGCTTAGGAGGCTTCTGGAAGACGAGACGGGGCCACGCGTCAAAGATCGACGCGTGGCCCCACCAGATTGCAGTGGATCCGCGGTAATTGCCACGGATCCGCGGCAATACCAGGGACAAACGAACAGTTGCAACGGTTCGGTCTGAACCGCTGCAACGGTTCGGTTCAACCGCCGCAACCGTCCAACCGCCCAACCGTCGCGACGGTTTACAGACAGCCGTTGGCGGGGCGGTTTGGATTCGGATAGCAAGCGGGTCCGTTGACGGGGCGGTTCGGATCCAGATAGCGGAGCGGGTCCGTTCGTAACCCATACCCGTGAGACCCGGTTCAAAAAGAACCAGGCCGGTTAGGGAACCCGAACCCGAGCCCGTGCCCGAGCCCGGCGCCGGCCAGCCACCGCCGCCGGCGCCAGCGGCGGCGCGCGCGCGCATGTGTGGGCATGATTCCCTCCCAATCGCGCGCGAAAACTCCAAGTACCCAAAGGGCACGCCCCTTGTTCCCAATTTTCTCTATTTAAACACTACAAACTTCCATCCCATGGCCAATGTGGGACTAAATGCCTTTAGCTACCTTTAGTCCCATTTTGGCTTTAAATTAGACAATCTTTAGACTTGAATATCTCATTCATTCGAAGTCGGAATTGAACATGTGAATATACCACGTTCATGCCCAATGGAAGGAGAACACACTCCAACTATTATCCAATTGATTCGATCAACGGATCTCGCCGTAATTCAATTCAAAGATTCACATATATTCTTCATATTTCCAACAATTATAGAATTACACTAGAATGATGCCTAAAATGTATTTAGTGCAGTAATTAGAGCCTCAAGCTTTGATTTATACACATTGTCTAACATCAGTCAATTTGCCAATCCATGACATGAAAGAGTACACATTTAATATATAAGAGAAAATTTTGAACCGTTCTAATATTAGAGAAAAATTTTACCTTAAAAAAAATTAGAGAGAAAATTCATGCTCGTAACATTGGCCATTTATTTTAAACTTCTAAAAATTATCACAAGTCTCATGTTTTATCAATTCTATTCAAGCTTCTTTTGAAACAATATTGTTCGTAGTGAAAGTATTATGAGTCATAGCAGTCTCAATGTCCCCAAAAGATTAAGGAATGGCTACTCCTCTCAGTGTCCAACTTGTCGATATTTTGGATACCTCACATTAATTGGAGAAGGATAGATTTTGACAGTTCTGACGAAGATGTCTAAAATCTAAGACAAACCAACTTTCGGGACATCGTTGTTAACAACCCTGTAGATAACAGCATCAATCTGGGCGTCTCCACGCGTATACGACCCGAATTCTGATTCTGTTTCCCGATTTGATTCAAAATCTGGGTATTTGGTTTCCTTTTCTCTCTGATTATAAATATGAGATTGTTTCATTATTTTTAAGCAACCCCTCATATTGAGAGAATGAGAGATCCTTGTAAACTCTGTTGCTCTTCTTAAATTAATAAGAATTTCTCCCCCTCTTTTCACAAAATCTTGTGTTCTTGATTTGTATTTTTACTCTTATGGTGATCAAGTTATATTGCTTATTATGGTAGATTGCTCGGTATTTTCGCTGCTATTCTTATTATTTAATGATGTTTATCACAACAATTGGTATTAGAGATATGACTAGCAATACGACCACAACAAAGTTCGACGTGGAGAAATTCAATGGGGATAATAACTTCCTATTGTGGAAGATGCGAGTAACACCATTCTCGGGAAGAAGGACACTCACAAGATCCTGCTTGGTACTGAGAAGATGCCATCCAAGATGGACGACGACGAGTGGGTGAATCTCGATGTTTGAGCCAAGACCACTATTATACTATGTCTATCAGATGAAATTCTTTACAATGTAATGTACGAGAAAACAACTGCAGGTTTATGGTATAAGTCGGAGAGTCTTTATATGATGAAGAGTTTATCCAATAAACTCTTCTTGAAGAAGCAGTTGTATAATCTTCAAATGAAGGAACCATTTCTGCAGCATCTCAATGCGTTTAATCGAATTTTGAGCGACCTATTGGCACTAGAGGTGAAACTAAAAGAGGAAAACAAATCTCTTCTATTGCTGTATGACCACCTTCATATATGAAAAAAAAGGCCTTAGAGTTGAAAGATGTTAGACAGATGCTCCAAAATAACGAGCTGATGAAAAAGACATATTACATAGAAGAGGCCTCAAAAATGATAGTCAAAGGCAGAGGGGGAGATCACAGAGTAGAGGACCTAAGAAGGGTACCAAAACTTCTAGCAAAAATAATGATTGCTACTACTGCAAACAGTTAGGACACATGAAGAAGAATTACTTCAAGTACAAGGAGATATTAAAGAAGAAAGATGATTAGGAGCTGATGGAGCTAGTACTAGTGGGAAACAATCGGATTAAGCTGATGTAGCTAAGGAAGCAGTTGAAGAGCCATGTAATGTTCTGTCGGTGACTTCGGGTAGAAGCAAAGAGAGGTTCTTAAATGCGTGGTTGCTTGAATCGGAGTGCATATACCACATGAGCCCAAAGAAGGAGTGGTTTAGCACAACGAGCCTTTTGAAGGAGGACAATCCAGATGAGAATGATGCTGCATGCACAACAATTAGAATAAGCAGTATCCGCATGAAGATGTTTCGGACAAGTGCGAACACTCAAGGACGTGAGACACGTTTCAGACCCTGGGACAAAACATCTCTCGTTGGGGCCTTAGAAGCTCAGGGATCCAAGTTTTCATGCACGGATGGAGCTCTAAAGGTCATTAAGGGCTCCATGATGGTCCTCAAAGTAGAATGTATGACAAATTTATATAAGGAGATCGGAAGCGTGGTGATTGATGATGCTTCCATAGCAACAAAGAACGAGAATCTACAAGACTTTGGTACATGCATCTTAGATACATAAGCGAGCGAGGTCTTCGAGTCTTACACAACAAAAAAGTTCTACCAGGTATTAAACACTATAAACTTAACCTATGTAAGTTTTGTATTATGAGTAGACAGTCTAGAGTAGCTTTTACTACCTCAGTGCACAAAACTAAGGGCTTGTTAGATCTTATACATACAAATGTGTGGGGACCTTCGCCATTTGTATCCATTAGGGCGCATGTTATTATATTGTTTATAGATGATTTTTCCTGAAAGGTATGAATGTATCTTTTGAAGAAGAAATCATAGGTATTTCAGAATATCAAGGAGTGAAAAGTCATGATGGAGAAACAGAAAGGGTGAAAGATGAAGTTCTTAAGGTCAGACAATGAGGGTGAGTATACATTCATAAAATTCAGGAAGTACTTAGTTAATGAAGGTATTGAGCACTAGCAGAGTATTCTAGAGTAGCCAAAATAAAATAGAGTAACAGAGCACATGAATTAAATACTTACAGAGCATGCCCACAGTAAGAGGTTACTAGCTGGCATGTTAGAAGGTTTCTGGGCAGAGATAGTGATGTTGGCCCAAAGGCCCTTCATCTTAGTTTTGATGATGACGAACTTATGAAGTTATATTACTAATGAACATATGTTTATATAGTTTCAGTTATTGATCAAGATCTTAGTAGGTGTTTAGCTTCAACAAAAGATTCAAAGCCAGTTTTGAAGGTAATAGGTATAGATTTAAGAGCTTGCGCATCAGGATCACATCGAGCACTCGAATGGAGTCAAGCTCTTTGGATCAAGTTTGGATCGAGTCAACTTGGAGATGAAGATCGACAAGAAGACTTTAGTTTAGGTTTGTTTTAATTTTGTTTAGATCTTTTGTAAGGATAGATTAGTCTTGAAATGCTGAAGTATACATACACAAGTTTAAAAGTTTTGGTTTCGGTTTAGCCGTTTTAAATTTCAAGTATACATCTTTTCGTTTCATGAATAGATAGAATCAAAACAAGTTTATATAGTTTATGTGTATGTTGGATTTCATTCATATACGTTTATGTTTCATATTATCTAAAAACTTATTTTGATGTATCTAGTTCATAGTTTTAAGTTTTATTTTTTATCAAAACTTAGTTTTGAACTTAATGTCAAAAATATAGATATATCATTTATATGTGATTGGATTCTATCCATACATACTATGCTTCATAAGTGTTTCAAATATCTTATTTTTGTACTTATATTAGTTTTGGAGAAAACGAATTTTCATTTTAAAATTCTAAGTTTTGAAAAATACAGTTTTTGTTTAAAGCTAATTTTTTTAAGCCTCAAAAGTAGTTCAAATAATTTGAAATATGTGTTGAATTTTGATCACACATATTTGTACTTCAAATATTTATATGAACTTATTTTTGTAAAATTTTTAGAGTTTTATGAGATTTTATAGGAATTTAAAAGCGAACATTTCATAACCTATAACCCTGATTTTTGGGCTGCTAACGGTCGACCGAGTGTTGAATTATAATTCTTCAGTGGAGATCTCTTTGTGAAAGGTTCTGTGTGGACATAGTAAAAATCCTTCTATGTGAAGGCGGGGACGTAAAGCAGTGGTTCGAACCACGAAACATATCCTTGTATTTGCGTTTGGATCTTTCTCTCTCTCTCTCTCTCTTATATCTTGCATCGCTTTATATTGTTCATATTCATATACATGCTAGATATTGTTTGTGTGCTCACACTTGTGTTCAACCAAGAGAGCTATTGAAGCTCCTCAACTTATAATTCAAAGTAATCGTAAGGAGTAGTTCTAGAGCCCTTCACGGAAAATTTGGATTCACTCTTTGTTACACTTAGTGTGTTAGCAATTAATTTAAATTCTGCATTATTTTGCATTAGATTAGAACTACATCTATTTACCACCCTCTAAGTGTACTTTTAATTTGTATCAGTACTAGCGCTCATGATATTCGATTTAACCACGTAAGAGTGTGATCTTTGGATTGCTAATCTATATTTGTTTTGCACACATATAGTTTACGCTCATAGATTTTCTTGCCCCTCCTATGTATGATATTTCCAACATCGATATGTGAAAGTTTAAAATGAGTACATACCTTAAAGTTATAGGATTGCATGTTTACCTTGTTACTACCAAGAAATCATATGTTGGTAATGACAAGCATATAAAGGATAATACACAAGCATTGATTGCACTTAGTCAATCACTAAGCAAAGAACATCTTGTTTTAATTTCTCATTATGATTCTATTTTTGCAGTGTGAAACACATTGACTTCTCCCAAGGAATAAACGACACACATATTGGAGAGAGAACCAAGAAGAGATGAGTCCGACCAAGCTTACTTCATGGTCCAAGAGAATGACTCCCTTGAGGTAAATTCGGATACTCATCTAGATGATTATGATAGCTCTTCCATTAATGATAATGCTATGGATGCTCATACTTTAAATGAAGAGCTTTCTATATTTTGAGAAAAATTGCTTTCGAAGTCTAAGGTTTTGAAAAACAAAAGTTTGATTAAAAAAGAGAAATGAAAATTTGTTTTCAAAACTTCATTTGATTTTGAAGAAAAAGGTTGAGATTTCAAGTGAAAGGGATTTCTTGAAAACCCAACTTGGCCTTGTTTTAAAAGAAAATAAAATTTTAAAAAATAAAAATGAGTTTAATGATGTTTTCAAGAAAATAAGATTTTGTCTTCAAAACTTAATTTTATATTAAAAGAAAATGATTCTTTGAAAAATAAAATTGTTTTGAGTTTTAAAGATTTAGAATGCATTTCTTTAGAAATTATTTTTTCGAAAATGCTTTTGATTCAAATGTTTGTCATGCTATTATACCTTCATCTTCTTGGGATAAACATGTTACTTACTCCACATCTTCTTCAAGTATTGATAATGATATTTGTATGTTGAAAAATAGTGTAGATTGTTTGACGTCCACTTTAAACCAATGTGTCATGAACCACGCATGTTTGGAATCTATGTTTTGAAAGAAACATATTCAACATACTCATGCACACTCCTCACGGCATATACATGCTTATCATGCTCATACACATAATTTTATATATGCTAGTGTGTACATTTGTACACATTGTGGTCGTAAGGGTCACCTTGCAAAGTTTTGTTATGATAAAATGAATGTTTCAAAATTTACAAGTAAGTATGTTTGGGTTAGGAAAGGTACTAACCCCGGAGGGCCCAAAAAAAATTTAGGTACAAAAATTCACTCCTATTGTATTTAATGTAGGTGTGGGCTCTCACACGACGTGAAAGTGTTGGTGCCTTGATGGTAGATGCGTTTCGAGCTAAATGGTCATATTTTTGGATGCATCACTTTCAAGGATGTTTAGGTGGGAGGACCACCTGATTTGAAGGCCTAGTGACTAGTTGAATTGATTTGGTAACTATCTCTAACTCCTTATTTTTTACATACTTTCTCATTGCTAATTTTTAACATGTCTTGGTTTTTCATGTTCATTACAGATAATGTAATGTTTATTAGACATGTGATATATATAGATAGTATTTGAGATACACTCATATTCATATGAATTCATATTTATTTGTGTTCTCAATTATTATTTAGCTATTGTGTATATCTTAGTGTTAATAATATTTGCATTTACACTAATGATTTCACAATCATGTTTTGGTGTTTGTGTGCTTCATGTTTTGATTACATGTTTAAATGTAACTTTTATTAAAACTTGTGTTTATACTTGTATAAATAGTGAACTACACTTGAATATTATATTTGAGTGCTTTATTACTCTTATGTACTCATTACATGTATTTGTATGACCTAATTTTGATGATTCTTACATTTACACTTGTATTCTTTATTTTGTACATATTTTTGTGTTTAGCTTCATGTATATGTAAATTTTGCTTTAAAACTATTAGATATATATATGTCTATCTTGAATCACTTCCTTTATATGCTATATACTTGTTTATGGACTCAATTTATGCTTGGATATGTATGTATACTTTTAGTTTTGACAACACATACATATACCTTAAAGTTTATTTGATTTTTGATAAAAATAAAATTTCTCATGTTTGATGATTTTCGTGTTTATGGATAAAGAAATTCCATTCAGCTTCATTGATTTATTTTCATGTATATGTTTCTTGCATAATTCTTGCACACTCTATATTTTGTGTTTACTTGTGATTTTAGATTCATGAGAATTAATGTGTTTCATAACTCCTTGAGTGTCATTTATTGTGCATTTAGCATATTTTCATGAAATATATATTTCTTTATTCCTTACTTGAAGGATTTAGTACTAGTTTTCAAAATTATCTTTAAACTAGTCTTTATTCTTCAATTGGTAAGATTTTCAAACTATGCTAAAAATATTTTCAAATTATATTTTTGAAAACCCCTACCATTAAGGGCGGTTGGTTGGGTGACCATGCCTTGTAAACCGTCATTGAATATCTTTTTAAATATGTACATGAAAGGGAGGTAGCTATGAGTTATACACATGATTTCTTTACTATATCATTTTTATATACTCATATGTTTTATGTATATATATGCATCATATTTCAATTGATATTATATTATTCTGATCATACATACATATAGATGTTTTCTTGTGCTATAAACATATTTGACCATATATTTTGATTTTATGCTAAACTTGATTTAGTTCTTAATGATAATTGATATTTTTACATGTTTATGCATTAGTTTTATTGGTATTTCATAAAGGGAGAGAAAATTTCTTATTTTATCTTTTAATTGGTATTTATTTTCAGTTGGTATCTTACTCTTACTTTTATGATGAAAAATATTTTATTTTGAAAAATGCTAACATTTTCAATATTGGTATCAATAACCTTCAATTAGTATTATTCTTAAATTGGTATCTTTATTGTAAAATAATTTTAGTGTTTAGCTAAAATTTGATTTTTTACTTTCAATTGATATCAATTCATATAAAATTTTTTCTTTCAATTAGTTTCTTTCAATTGATAGTTTTTATTAATATCAAAATTTTATTTTAAAATATGTTTATTGATAATTTTTTTCTTCACCCTTTGTTGATGAGTGACAAAAAGGGGGAGAATAATTTGGGTTTATATATGCATGTTTGATTAATTATTTATGCATATATACATGTGTTTTATGATTCCATTGCATATTTTTTTTATTATTGTTTATTGGTAATTGAGCTTACATTGAATATATATTTGTTTATTTGATATGCATGAGGTAAGGGGAAGCTTCTATGAAGCCTATCCTTAATCAATGCATATATAACCTCATAATTTTTGTCATCATCAAAAAGGGGATATTGTTGACCCAAAAGCCCTTCACCTTAGTTTTGATGATGACTAACTTATAAAGTTATGTTACTAATGATCTTGTATTTATATAGTTTCAGTTATTGATCAAGATCTTAGTAGGTATTTAGCTTCAACGAAGGACTCAAAACTAGTTTTGAAGCTAACACGTGTAGATTCAGGAGCTCGCGCGTCACGATCGCATCTAGCACTCGAATGGAGTCAAACTCTTTGGATCAAGTTTGAATCGAATCATCTTGGAGATGAAGACAACGAGAAGACATTGATCTAAGTTTGTTTTAGTTTTGTTTAGATCTTGTGTAAGGTTAGATTAGCCTTGATATGCTCAAGTATACACACACAAGTTCAAAACTTTTGTTTTCAGTTTAACCATTTTGAATTTTTAAGTATACATCTTTTCGTTTTTATGAATAGATAGAATTAAAATAAGTTTACATGGTTTATATGTATATTAGATTTCATCCATATATATCTATGTTTTATATTGTCTAAAAATTTATTTTGATGTATCTACTTCATGGTTTCAAATTTTATTATTTATCAAAACTTAGTTTTGGATTTAATGTCAAAATATAGATATATCATTTATATGTGTATTGGATTATATCCATGCACACAATGCTTCATATGTGTTTCAAATATCTTATTTTGCACTTATACAAGTTTTAAAGAAAACGAATTTTTATCTTAAAATTCTAAGTTTTGAAAAATACAGTTTTTATTTAAAGCTAATATTTTCATGCCTCAAAAGTAGTTCAAATAGTTTGTAAAATATGTTGAATTTTGATCACACATATTTGTACTTCAAATATTTATATGAACTTATTTTTGTGAAATTTTTGGAGTTTTATGGGATTTTATAGGTATTTAAAAGCCAACATTTCATAACCTATAATCCTGGTTTTGGGGCTGCTAACGGGCGACCGACCAGTTGACTGACGTGCACAGATGTGCACAGTCGATTGATCTAGCGAGTCTGCTCTCTGGATTTGACCCCGGTCGACCGACCCAAAGAGGGAGCTCTCTGGTTTTGCCACGGTCGATCGGGCGGTCGACCGATAGGCCAAGCCTTGGGGGCGGTTGACTGACTAGTCGACTGACAATCTCAACGGTGAGATATATCAGGTGGTCGACTGACAGGTCATTTTTGACCTGTTCTGAACCCCAACGGCTATATTTTCAGACCCCTATAAATATGGGTCTTTGAGGCCTGTTTTCAACAAGATTTTCAATAACAAATTTTCCCATCTTATCAAGTGTTTTTAGCTAGATTCTAAAGAAGTTTTTGAGCCAAAAATTCTTATCTTTATTTTGTTTTTAAAGGTTTGAAAAATCAAATAAAATCAAGCTTTAGGAATTTTAGTTTTTGTTTTTCAATTTCATATCTATCTAGAAGTTTTTTTTAAGTGTTTTCTTTTTTATTTTTTCCAATCACTTTGATTTCTCATAAACTTGAGCTATCATTTCAAACCTATCATTGGGATCTTTGTTTTTATGAAAAAAATTGTTTGTGATCCTTTGAGATCACCAAGAGTGTTTGTGATCATTGGATCACTAAGTTGTAAACTTTTTGTTTACTTTGGCTTTGTGCCTTCCCTCTTGTATAGAGGTGATTGTTTTTGAGAAAGGAGTTGTGTGGTCCCAGTGTTGAGCTGTAATTTTTCAGTGGAGATCTCTTTGTGAAAGATTCTGTGTGGACATAGTGAAAATCCTTCTGTGTGAAGTGAGGACGTAGACCAGTGGCTCGAACCTCGAAACATATTCTTGTGTTTGCGTTTGGATCTCTCTTCTCTCTTCTCTCTCTTATATCTTGCATTATTTTATATTGTTCATATTCATATACATGCTAGATATTATTTGTGTGCTCACACTTGTGTTCAAATAAGAGAGCTATTGAAGCTCCTCAACTCATAATTCAGAGGAATCGTGAGAAGTAGTTTCAGAGTTCTTCACTGAGAATTTGGACTTGCTCTTGGTTACACGTAATGTGTTAGCAATTAGTTTTAAATTCTGCATTGTTTGGCATTAAATTAGCACTACACCTATTCACCCCCTCTAGGTATACTTTCAAGTGAGTCATGTGAGCTATTTAGTAAACATGTCACCATTAACAGCAGTTGATCTTCAGATCCCAATACAGATATGACAAGAATAGTCAGTGAAATATTCAATCTTATGGATATTTGATTACCCGGCATATAGTTTGATTGATAGTCAAAAGAGAAACAAGATAGAGTCCAAGTCAAAGAGATGTTACTTCATCGGTTTTACCAAGAGAACCAAGGCATACAAGCTTTGAGATCCAGAGAAAAAGTACATTTGTTAGCAGAGATGTGGTCTTTGATGGAGATTCAATGTTGCAAGAAAAGTCAAAAATGGAGGATAAGGTGCAATGTGGAGCTTTAGATAGTTCAGCAGATTCTTAGAGAGAGGAGGTTGAGCTTTCAGATGACTCCATCAAGTATGTCGGGTCAGATGAAAACTCCTCAATTTTAGATGCATCTGACTCCTCAGTTTCAGATAGAGACAGACAGGAAGCTACTCAAGAGCATCAGGGGCAACCTAGACCACTGAGGAGGTCAGAGAGAGTTTCAGTACCACCAATCAGATATGGCTGGGAAGAGGACCAAGTCTCTTTCACATGAGTAAAAAAAGCTGGAGATCCTAACAGTTACAAGGAGGCAACCGAGGCGGATGACGATGACAAGTGGCCATAGCCATAAAATAGGAGATGGAGTCTTTACAGAGAAATTAAACATGAGATATGGTGAATCTACCAATGGGTTCTAAAGCGATTGGTTGCAAGTGGATCTTTCAAAAGAAGGGCAATGAGCAATACAAGATAAGATTAGTTGTCAAAGGGTATTCTCAGAAGGAGAGTACTGACTACAATGAGATCTTCTCTTCTGTAGTCAAACATACATTTATTGTTGGCAATCGTGACTTAAGATAATCTCGAGTTAGAGCAGCTGAATATGAAAATAATATTTCTATACGGTGAGCTAAAGGAGAGGATGTAAAAATAATCTCGAGTTGGAGATTAACTCCTAATAGGATTGATCAAATTTCTTCAAGCATCCAATGGTCAAGATTATCTCATAGTTCAAATAGGAGTTGTATTATAAAATCTTATAAATAAAGGTTGTAATCTAGGATTTAGGAGTGGAGGAGCAGAGATGCAGAAGAAAGTTGTGATAAACAGCAATGTAAGGCCTTAAAAAGCCAAGAAGGTCTTAAAAAGCTAAGAAAGAGAGGAGCAAGGTGAACGTGCATAAAGAGAAGGTATACTCTTGTAATCTAGGCGCAGATTTAAAGAGAAGATGAATACTCTTATGTCATCGAGAGAAAAATTAGATCTCTTTGTATCAAGTTTATTAATAAAACTCTCTCAAGTTCTCTCCCCATGGACGTAGGCTAAGTTTGAGCCGAACTATGTTAAATTGTGTATTCTTCTTTTTGTATCTTTTAATATTCATCTTGTGTACTCGAGATAATCGATCTTATGGCATGCTTGAGTCATCGGTGGGGATCTCCGTATCTCTCAACAATTGGTATCATAGTAAGTATGATATCTCGAGTTATACATGCGACAATTGGTATCAGAGCTGATGGTGTTTGTTCAAGACTTGAGTGGTCTTGATGAAGAATGTAACACCCCGAATTATTAAACCCTGATTTAATAATAAAAATCTCGAGTTATTATGTTAATTGAGTGTGTAATGAAATTCAATTTATTTTGGGAATGTCAAGTGGGATGTATGAAGATACCTATACCATAACTATTATGTAACTAGTATTTTAATGTGAAGATATACTAGTATTATAATTGAAATACATGTATTTACCAAGAAAATACAATCATGACAATTTTATATATAATTTTTTTTAGGGGAGGGAGTAGGTATGCATGAGAGGAGAGATCAAGAGCCTAGATCTTCTTGTTTTGGGGGAGTGGACACTTGGATGAAAGGGGTAGCAAGCTTGTAAAAATTGTGGAGTAGGGATCTTAAAAGAGTCAAGAGAATTTTCATCTCTTCATCCTCATCCTAGAGACCATGGAGAAAGAAACCCTAGAAACCCAAATGAAACCTCCTCTCTATTCCTCACTCTCCATTCTTCTCCCTTTCTTTTCTTCTCTTCTCCCCTCCCTCTCTCCCCTTGGGCACAGACCCGCGCGCGCAGGCCGGGGGACGGCCGGCCAGGCGGCGGCCGGGCGACAGCGGCTGGGCGGCGGCGGCCGGCTAGGCGGGGGCCGGAGTTTAGAGGTGAAGGTGAGTGGGTTTCCCCTTTTTCATTTCTCAAATTTCATCTTTTGGAAATTCCTAGATCTTGATCTATTGATTGAGTGAAATTTTTCCCTTGAGCTATTCATGCAAATATTCCTTAAAATTTCATGACTTTTTAAAGTATGTAGTGGTCTAAATTTGATCTTGAGATGTATTAAGTTAATCCAATTATATATAATTGATGGGTAAGGAGGTTGCATGGTAGGGTATATCATGTAGTGATGGAGTCCATAAATTTTCAGATTTAGTTTAGATCTCAAACCTTGAAACATCAATCTCACACTTCACTTTGATGGTGATGAAGCTTTCATTGAGAGATATGTGAGACCAATTTTTGAACAATATTGTTCTTTCTTAAATTGGATCAAATTCTTAAAAGAATCATTGGACTAATGCATGATGAACTTGCTAGGTGTTACTAATTCTTATCTTATAGTAGAACTTTTTCTTGTGGTTATGTAATTCTCTTGTAATAATATGCAACCTAGCCTCTTGGCGACAAACTAATAACCCTATGTGAAAGCATAGTGTTCAAAGAAGGGTTATGATTTTGAGTTGGTTTGATTTCTATCAAGAAGCATATTCTCTTGTATTATGTATATGTTTATGTCTTGCAAGATTGGAGGCTGATATTGGTTATCTTTAAGTAGGCAAGGTTAAGCCGAAATTTTGAGTGGCATTATATTAAAAGTTCAAGTAACGATCTATGTATTATTAGAGGACAAGATTAATCCTAAGAGTCAAATTAGTATAATAAATTCGGGGATCGTTACAGATGGGGAGATCAAGTTTAGAAATCTCTCTTAACCATTAGTGTAGATTGAGATTCTTGAAACTTCCTACACTTGTGATAGTTGAGCCTCTTGCCATTCTTACATAATAACTATGAAATCAAATCAAAATTTGACCTTGGTGATGTTAGGGAGATAAAAAGAAAATTTTTGTGATATGATTTAAACTATGAAGTTGGAGGTGGTTAAAGAGAGGATAATGATAGATTAAGTAGTGATAGCATTATGAATGTTCTTATAAAAATTGCTCATGATCAAAAGTCTAAATACCTAAGTTCATAAATTACTTAGGATCTAATTTAGATGAAGAATTAAAGGAAAAGTGGAGAATTTGTTTAGTTCATAGCACTTTGAAATAGTAATACAAGCTGTGAAAGTCTGTTCAGATCTGAAACCTGAAACTTTGGGTTTCTTTCGTGAGGATATTTAAAAGGAAATAGGTCATGTGATATACCGATGGAAAGCAAATCGAGTCTACTTTTCAACCGCTCTTACAGTGTTCTAATCAAAGGTCTGTGGTGGGAATTATCACTGAAATATGACAACTGGTCAAAAGTACCAAGTTGCAGAATTTTGGATGTCTAAAAGATTTTCTGTTTATTCGGACTGTTCGTGCGAATTAAGCTGGTCATGTAATATATCGTTAGAAAGATCAGTGAGTCTAAATTTTAATGGAAGTCTCTAAATTTCATTCTAATATCAAAAATAGGAGTTACGATAAAAACATCTTCGATTGTTAGGGAGGTCAGATCCGATGAAACATATTTAGGTGGGATCTATGGGAAAGTTATTAGAATTTATATGTAGGCATGTTGTGCTGCGTTTAGCACTAGACACATTTCTTCAGTAGCGCATGTTATGAACACGGGTATATCATACCTATTTATTTAAGTGTTGACCCTTTATAATAATGTCTCCTAAACGATGTTGCATGTACACTCAGTGTGTTGGCAATCATCCTCAGACTTAAATTTGCTTTAACTTTTCTAGAAATAGGGAACTATTGTGTTATGGACTCCAAAACACATATTTCACCCTAACACATAATCCCTTCTGTGGCCAAGTAAACTGGACTATGAATAGGGTATTTATTGGCATATAGTCAGTGAAAATTTCGAAACGCCGAAGTTACTGGTGAAGATGATACTCCGATCAATTTTAATTAACTGATAAATAGACAAGTTAACGGCCAGCACTAAATGATATTGACAGTAGACTAATAGATGAGTGAACATGAATACTAATTGAAAGGAAAAATTTTTACTGTCATATCAAAAATGGGAAATCAGAATAATGAGATTGGTAGTATCAAGATCAGTATTGGTGGGAATCCAATCAGTTTCAACTCAATTCTTGAATAAATGAGAATAGTTATAGATATATGAATCTTGGTTGCGGCCACACCAGTTACATCGACTCAAAGGAATTTAAGTAATAACGGATGGTTAGGCCTTATTAACTTGTACGTTAAATCAAGAAAGTTGTATTCTAACTAACAAGCATGTATGAGACATTCGCTTCTCCTTATAGTCTCAACTTACCCATCCATTTAGCCAGAATGTTTGAGAAAGTAATACCTTTACATACAGATAGTATGTGCCCCATAAGATAACCAAACTTAAG
This sequence comes from Agave tequilana, assembly GCA_038442645.1. Classification (NCBI taxonomy): domain Eukaryota; kingdom Viridiplantae; phylum Streptophyta; class Magnoliopsida; order Asparagales; family Asparagaceae; genus Agave; species Agave tequilana. Next base: position 76,234 of record JAVJIF010019170.1, read on the forward strand.
ACATACTTGAAATGATTACTTCAATCACATGTATTACATCTTATCAATTCTTATTAAGTCCCCTTTTTTGAGTATAATGTCTTGAAATATGTCATGGGTTAACCAATAATTATGACGTTTCAAATTATTCTAGTTAAAGGGGATAAATCGATTATCTGAGATGATGACCAAATTAAGTGGGCGTAATAATGAATGTTTAGAATCACGTAAAAGAAAGATTTGAAAGTGGGAAATATGGGTATTCGATATATATACATATGTTCCTACCTATGGTCGTCATGTATACGTAAAACCTTGTGAACCTGGTCGTTCTTCTATTCATATCTATTTATAGCATCACATAAAAAGTACCCATATTATATATCTACACACATATACAATATTACAAGGAAAAAGGGATAGATTCTCCATCTTATGGTCGAAAGAGTGTTTGTTGCGGTGAATTGGTACTTACACTAAACGTGGATAGTCTTGCGAGTATTAGACACTGAAACAATATTTAGTTCATGTTCACCATAAAAGGGATAGTAAGGCAGGCTTAGAACTGAACACAATCTTGTGTAATCAGTGTTGCATTTAATATAGAATTGTGGAATATGGTGTACAAGGGCATTGACATGTACAATACTGAATAGAAATCATTATGATTGATATGAATATGATGAGTGTATATCACTTGATTTATATACATAATATACAAGTGTGGCATGTTCTGATTAAGCAATTTGTGTGAATATTCCTATAAGACTATAATCTAACAGATAAACATTAATTGAGAGTATGATTGCTTTTATATAAGAAATGGTGTGCATGATGTATAAATCTTATGGAATTGGATGCGCTGATATGGTGCTATTATATATGTACACATTGTGTTACGGAGGAAGGGACCCGTATTGCACGGGCGGAGTGCGAAGACGGTGCTATATATACATATATCTGGAGGAAGGGACCCGTATGGCACGGGCGGAGTGCGAAGACGGTGCTATGATATACATATAATTGTATCCTTACAAATGATTAAGAATGAATGGCTATGTGTGATATATATGTGTGTGTGTGACACTAGGGGTATATGGAGGTGTTATCATATATATAATAGTGAAAAATCAGAATACAGATTTAGCTGATTGAAATGAAATACTGTAAATTGTGTGAAAGTGTATTATCAATATGATGATCATGAGAAGTCGAAATTTATCATTTCTGAAATTCTATGGATGCCGTGAGGGAAACTCTAGAGCTTATGTGTTATGTTTCTCCATAAGTAGGCGATGTCAAGCCGAAATATCTTAATGATCATCTGGATGATTTTGAATTCAGTTATATGATTGGATTGAGAATAAGTAGGCTGATGTTAGCTAAAATTATCATATTTGTATTGGATATCTTATCCGACCTGCAATTACAAAGGAGGTGCTGCTGAAATTTTTAAGAAATTGGAAATGATTTTAATAACCGTTCGGTGTAAGTAGATGTTATGTAAATTGAGGATTTATTATACTGGGACCGTTACAGTTGGTATCAGAGCGCAGGATATAGAATGAGGATAGATTTAGAATAATTATGATAAAAAGAGGATTGGATTGGTATGATTGATATGCTTGGTTGTGTTATGCATGTATGTGAAAATGTTGTTTGATATGGTTGGTTTAAGGGGGTAGGAGTTCTTACGTGTATGATTAATCTCGAATCGCGAGATATTGATCACTGCCTTATGTTCAAATTATGGTACCCACATACCATAATACGGATGTGCTCTGCTGGGGGTGTGGGCCCTCAGTATGAGCTGCCAGTGGTATGGGACACTGGAGTAAGGAAATAATTAAAATATCAAATGAGTCAAGATTAATTTGGATCCGTAAGGACATAGTATAGAATTGATCAAGAAATAATGAATCTTGAGGAGAATGATTGGGAAAAATATTACATCAAAGAAAGATTTTGTGATATGCAAGAGAAATGCAAAGTGTTATACTTACTCACTTCAGGTAGCAAGTTTCGAGGACGAAACTTTTGTAAGGAGGGTAGAACTGTAACACCCCGAATTATTAAACCCTGATTTAATAATATAAATCTCGAGTTATTATGTTAATTGAGTGTGTAATGAAATTCAATTTATTTTGGGAATATCAAGTGGTATGTATGAAGATACCTATACCATAATTATTATGTAACTAGTATTTCAATGTGAAGATATACTAGTATTATAATTGAAATACATGTATTTACAAAGAAAATACAACCATGACAATTTTATATATTATTTTTTTTAGTGGAGGGAGTAGGTATGCATGAGAGGAGAGATTAAGAGCCTAAATCTTCTTTTTTAGGGGGGTGGACACTTGGATGAAAGGGTGGCAAACTTGTAAAAATTGTGGAGTAGGGATCTTAAAAGAGTCAAGAGAATTTTCATCTCTTCATCCTCATCCTAGAGAGGATTCCTCCATGGAGAAAGAAACCCTAGAAATCCAAATGAAACCTCCTCTCTATTACTCACTCTCCATTCTTCTCCTTTTCTTTTCTTCTCTTCTCCCCTCCCTCTCTCCTTGGGCACAGACCCGCACGCGCAGGCCGGGGGACGGCCGGCCAGCCAGCGGCGGCCGGCTAGGCGGGGGCCGGAGTTTAGAGGTGAAGTGAGTGAGTTTCCCCCTTTTCATTTCTCAAATTTCATCTTTTGAAAATCCCTAGATCTTGATCTATTGATTGAGTGAAAATTTTCCCTTGAGCTATTCATGCAAATATTCTTGAAATTTCATAGCTTTTTAAAGTAAGTAGTGGTCTAAATTTGATCTTGAGATGTATTGAGTTAATCCAATTATATATAATTGAGGGGTAAGGAGGTTGCATGTAGGGTATATCATGTAGTGATAGAGTACATAAATTTTCAGATTTAGTTTAGATCTCAAACCTTGAAACCTCAATCTCACACTTCACTTTGATGGTGATGAAGCTTTCATTGAGAGATATGTGAGACCAATTTTGAACAATATTGTTCTTTCTTAAATTGGATCAAATTCTTAAAAGAATCATTGGACTAATGCATGATGAACTTGCTAGGTGTTGCTAATCTTATCTTATAGTAGAACTTTTTCTTGTGGTTATGTAATTCTCTTGTAATAATATGCAACCTAGCCTCTTGGCGACAAACCAATAACCTATGTGAAAGCATAGTGTTCAAAGAAGGGTTATGATTTTGAGTTGGTTTGATTTTTATCAAGAAGCATACTCTCTTGTATTATATATATGTTTATGTCTTGTGAGATTGGAGGTTGGTATTGGTTATCTTTAAGCAGGCAAGGTTAAGCCGAAATTTTGAGTGGCATTATATTAAAAGTTCAAGTAACGATCTATGTATTATTAGAGGACAAGATTAATCCCAAGAGTCAAATTAATATAATAAATTTGGGGATCGTTACAGATGGGGGAGATCAAGTTTAGAAATCTCTCCTAACCATTAGTGTAGATTGAGATTCTTGAAATTTTCTACACTTGTGATAGTTGAGCCTCTTACCATTCTTACATAATAACTATGAAATCAAATCAAAATTTGACCTTGGTGATGTTAGGGAGATAAAAAGAAAATTTTTATGATATGATTTAAACTATGAAGTTGGAGGTGGTTAAAGAGAGGATAATGATAGATTAAGTAGTGATAGCATTATGAATGTTCTTATAAAAATTGCTCATGATCAAAAGTCTAAATACCTAAGTTCATAAATTACTTAGGATCTAATTTAGATGAAGAATTAAAGGAAAAGTGGAGAATTTGTTTAGTTCATAGCACTTTTGAAATAGTAATACAAGCTGTGAAAGTCTGTTCAGATCTGAAACCTGAAACTTGGGGTTCTTTCGTGAGGATATTTAAAAGGAAATAGGTCATGTGATATACCGATGGAAAGCAAATCGAGTCTACTTTTCAACCGCTCTTACAGTGTTCTAATCAAAGGTCTGTGGTGGGAATTATCACTGAAATATGACAACTGGTCAAAAGTACCAAGTTGCAGAATTTTGGATGTCTAAAAGATTTTCTGTTTATTCGGACTGTTCGTGCGAATTAAGCTGGTCATGTAATATATCGTTAGAAAGATCAGTGAGTCTAAATTTTAATGGAAGTCTCTAAATTTCATTCTAATATCAAAAATAGGAGTTACGATAAAAACATCTTCGATTGTTAGGGAGGTCAGATCCGATGAAACATATTTAGGTGGGATCTATGGGAAAGTTATTAGAATTTATATGTAGGCATGTTGTGCTGCGTTTAGCACTAGACACATTTCTTCAGTAGCGCATGTTATGAACACGGGTATATCATACCTATTTATTTAAGTGTTGACCCTTTATAATAATGTCTCCTAAACGGTGTTGCATGTACACTCAGTGTGTTGGCAATTATCCTCATATTCAAATTTGCTTTAACTTTACTAGAAATAGGGAACTATTGTGTTATGGACTCTAAAACACATATTCACCCTAACACATAATCCTTCTGTGGCCAAGTAAACTGGACTATGAATAGGGTATTTATTGGCATATACTCAGTGGAAATTTTCGAAACGCCGAAAGTTACTGGTGAAGATGATACTCCGATCAATTTTAATTAACTGATAAATAGACAAGTTAACGGCCAGCACTAAATGATATTGACAGTAGACTAATAGATGAGTGAACATGAATACTAATTGAAAGGAAAGATTTTCTTACTGTGATATCAAAAATGTGAAATCAGAATGATGGGATTGGTAGTATCAAGATCAGTATTGGTGGGAATCCAATCAGTTTCAACTCAATTCTTAAATAAATGAGAATAGTTATAGATATATGTAATCTTGGTTGCGGCCACACCAGTTACATCGACTCAAAGGAATTTAAGTAATAACGGATGGTTAGGCCTTATTAACTTATACGTTAAATCAAGAAAGTTGTATTCTAACTAACAAGCATGTGTGAGACATTCGCTTCTCCTTATAGTCTCAACTTACCCATCCATTTAGTCAGAATGTTTGAGCAAGTAATACCTTTGCATACAGATAGTATGTGCCCCATAAGGTAACCAAACTTAAGACATACTTGAAATGATTGCTTTCAATCACATGTATTACATCTTATCAATTCTTATTAAGTACCCTTTCTTTTGAGTATAATGTCTTGAAATATGCCATGGGTTAAACAATAATTGTGACGTTTCAAATTATTCTAGTTAAAGGGGATAAACCGATTATCTGAGATGATGACCAAATTAAGTGGGCGTAATAATGAATGTTTAGAAATCACGTAAAAGAAAGATTTAAAAGTGGAAAATATGGGTATTCGACATATATACATATGTTCCTACCTATGGTCGTCATGTATACGTAAAACCTTGTGAACCTGGTCGTTCTTCTATTCATATCTATTTAGAGCATCACATAGAAAGTACCTATATTATATATCTACACACATATGCAATGTTACAAGGAAAAAGGGATAGATTCACCATCTTATAGTCGAAAGAGTGTTTGTTGCGGTGAATTGGTACTTACACTAAACGTGGATAGTCTTGCGAGTATTAGACACTGAAACAATATTTAGTTCATGTTCACCATAAAAGGGATAGTAAGGCAGGCTTAGAACTGAAACAATCTTGTGTAATCAGTGTTGCATTTAATATAGAATTGTGGAATATGGTGTACAAAGGCATTGACATGTACATTACTGAATAGAAATCATTATGATTGATATGAATATGATGAGTGTATATCACTTGATTTATATACATAATATACATGGGTGGCATGTTCTGATTAAGCAATTTGTGTGAATATTCCTATAAGACTATAATCTAACTGATAAACATTAATTGAGAGTATGATTGCTTTATATAAGAAATGGCGTGCATGATGTATGAATCTTATGGAATTAGATGCGCTGATATGGTGCTATTATATATGTACACATTGTGTTACGGAGGAAGGAACCCGTATTGTACGGGCGGAGTGCGAAGACGGTGCTATATATACATATATTGAGGAAGGGACCCGTATGGCACGGGCGGAGTGCGAAGACGGTGCTATATATCATATTGGGAGGAAGGGACCCGTATGGCACGGGCGGAGTGCGAAGACGGTGCTATGATATACATATAATTACATCCTTACAAATGATTAAGAATGAATGGCTATGTGTGATACATATGTGTGTGTGACACTAGGGGTATGTGGAGGTGTTATCATATATATAATAGTGAAAAAATCAGAATACAGATTTAGCTGATTGAAATGAAATACTGTAAATTGTGTGAAAGTGTATTATCAATTTGATGATCATGAGAAGTCGAAATTTATCATTTCTGAAATTCTATGGATGCCGTGAGGGAAACTCTAGAGCTTATGTTATTATGTTTCTCCATAAGTAGGCGATGTCAAGCCGAAATATCTTCATGATCGTCTGGATGATTTTGAATTTAGTTATATGATTGGATTGAGAAAAAGTTTGCTGATGTTAGTCGAAATTATCATATTTGCATTGGATATCTTATCCGACTAGCAATTATAAAGGAGGTGCTGCTGAAATTTTTAAGAAATTGGAAATGATTTAATAACCAGTTGGTGTAAGTGGATGTTATGTAAATTGTGGATTTATTATACTGGGACCGTTACAAAGAAGAAGACGTCAAGTCGATGGAGTTCGACGGAGGCATCGCGATGAAGAAGACAATAAGAAAAGTTCAGATTGGTTTTAAGGTAAAGATCGATGACTTTTGAAATATATTAATCAAGGTGGAGTCGTCAAGGCTTAATGATACTCAGATCTGAACACGGTAAACGCGAAGATGATGATCAGATCATCGCCAATACGGACGACAAGATGAGCTTTACGAGCTCACGAAGGCATCGAATAAGGCATCCTATGGAGGCTCGTTGCGACAAAAGTCAAAGGAAAAAAACAACGAAGGGTGATAAAGACAATCAATGGACAAAATTGATCGGAAGGTCGATCATGCAATCATGGTCAGATTTAGATGATCAAGTGTCGAACCCTATGTTTTTTCAATTTTCTGGATGCAATGGTTGGTTTAGATCAAGGAGATTCCAATGTTTTATACAGGTTCTGTACAAATCGGTTAAAAGAATCGACGGAAATCATAGTCAAAGTTACAACGGATAGTCATGAAACAGTAAAATTATTGCAGGCATTGGTGGATCTATCAGGTTTGAAAATCATCAATAGCAAGGCAATAAATCTGACAAATATCAATACAGTGGTAGATAACAACACCGATTGATGGAAGGACAATCATGGCAATGTGTGGTAGGAAGGCGGGTAAAACTATGACAGTTATGTGAAGACGGTAAGTTTCAAGGTGAAAACATCGATGGAAGGTGAACCATCACCAAGTCATCGGTGGAAGACTATGGCACGACGAGTTCTTGACAATATTCGTGTAAAATTGGTAAGACCATGGCACAATTAGAGGCGGCTTGCCTCAAGACGGCGGCCCCCATGGCCGGGTAAGCGGTATAAAGAAAAATTTGCTAGTGGTAGCTGTGATGCAATGCAAGTTAAGAGAAAGAAGTTAGGCCAAGGAGTTTACTACTAAAAAACTAGAAGGGAGCTTACTTCGAGGTAGAGCTTCAGGGAAAACTGCAACGGGTCTAAGTGTTGCAGAATGACTAAAAAAGGGTGCATTTGGGTAAGCCCCAAGATGACCCAAGGCATGGTGGTAAACAGCCAAAGGAGGGGCAAGAGTAAAAAAAAAAACTTCACAGTACCGTTACAATCAAGGAAAGAATCAAGATTGTAATCCAAAATCTCAAGGTATTTTGCTAAAAGCTTAAAAAGCAAGTCAAGATGGAGATTGTTAGGATTTTACCTTATTTCAAGAGGAGATGATGGCCCAAGAAGATCCAATCAAAGTTGAAGAAGATGATGGCTTGATGCAGAAGGAAAGAAGCAGATTCAGGTATGTTAGTCGACTATATAATCAATAACAAGACCATTAGTCGACTAATCAGAGGGATAAGTCGACTAATGAGTAGAACTAGAGGAGGAGTCATTTACAGGAGTCAACTATATGAGTGTATTAGTCAACTAATTTCAAGAATTAATCCACTAATCATATGGAATAGTTGACTAATAGGGGTATTTTTTGAAACAAAATCAGTTTTCTTTTCAGGCCCAGGTTTTCTTTTCTGGTGGATGATGAATAAGACTCAGTTTCTATTCAATGAAGGGTTGTTTCTAAAGATTAAAGGGTTTAGAATTATCTAAATCAAGAAGATCAACTCCTAATAGGATTGATCAAGATTCTTCAAGCATCCAATGGCCAAGATCATCTCATAATCCAAATAGGAGTTATATTGTAAAATCGTATAAATAAAGGTTGTAACCTAGGATTTAGGAGCGGAGGAGCAGAGGTGTAGAAGAAAGTTATAGTGAACAACAATATAAGGCCCTAAAAATCCAAGAAGGCCTTAAAAAATAAACAAGAGAGGAGCAAGATGAAGGTTAATAAAGAAAAGGTATACTCTTATAATCTAGGCGTAGATTCAAGAGGAAGGTGAATACTTTTTGTGTCACAAGAGAAAGGTTAGATCTTTTTGTATCAAGTTTATTTATAAAGCACTCTTAAGTTCTCTTCCCATAGGCATATGTCAAGTTTGGGCTGAACCATGGTAAATTGTGTGTTCTTCTTCTTGTAACTTTTAATATTCATCTTCTGTGCTCGAGGTAATCGATCTCATGGCGTACTTGAGGTCATTGGTGGTGATCTCTGTATCTTCCAACGAATGGTATCATAATAAGTATGGTATCCTGGGTTATGCACGCAACAGGTTGAACATTCAACAGTCAATTTCTGACCGTTTGAGCATAGCATTCGACCGGGTGGTCAACCATCCAGAGATCTCCTCTGCGCAATAGGTCAACTTGGAACACATTTTGAGGCCTAAAACATCAGAATATGGAAAAAATATATAGGAAGAATTTGTTTATATTAAGTTAAATTAATAACATAACTTAATCAAATCAATCTGATATCGGAGTAAAACGTTATGATCAAAATACTAAAAGGTGATAAACCAAAAAACTGTAAACTATTTTCAGAACATGAGCTGACTTCAAACTAATATTGACATCTTTAACGTTTGAATCAGAAAATAATTATTGACTAAGAAATATATCCATTAAAGTTATATTTATAATGCAATATGAATCATATAGAATGAATATCAGAATAAAATGTTATGGCCAA